>JAQIFY010005998.1:0-10633 GCA_028533085.1 Varecia variegata
TCACTTAATAGAATGGGTTCCAACTCTCTGGAACCCATTATCTCTGGAGAACCAAAGAGATAAAAACCTTAGTTGAAGTATAATATTCTACAGAAAAACACACATACCCAAAACATATTGTTCAGTTCATCTTCACAAACCAAACACACCCATATAGCCAGCACCCAGACCAAGAAACAGAACATTATGGGCACCTCCGATGACCAGCACCCTTGCCTGTCCTTTCACTCACTGCGCACCACCACCCACGTAAGGATAACCCCCATCCTTACTCTGACAGCAAAGAGGCTTTATGTAAGTGATTCTTACTGTGTGTATTCTTTGTGTCTAGCTACTTTTGCTCACCATTAGCTAAGCTCCATGTTACACATCATTAAAGATCATTCATTCTCAGTGCCTAATGCATAGTCTATTGTATAAATATACTACAATTTGCTTAACAATTCAACCGTTGATGAGTATTTCAGTAATTTCCCAGGGTTGGCTATTTCCAATAGTACTGCTTTGAACACTTTGGTGTGTATCTTTTGTGGAATATATGTAAGCATTTCTGTATCTAGTACCCGTACACAGTAGAGGAATTGCTGGGCCCTAGGGTATATGTGTAGTCACCTTAGTAGATAGATTCTGCCAAACAGAATCTACCAAAGTGGGTCCATTAGACATTTTTGAAATGTAGAAAATAGCTTATGGACCCCACCACTGCTTTCGTAGGTCCCTAAGTGGTGTAGGGACATCAATTAAGAACTTGTACTTAAAAGAAACCCGTTCTTACGTCCTGTTCCCAATGAAAACAGGTAACAGTTACTATTCCTCATAAAATGCACTTCAATTATTTTGAAACTATGATGAAATCCTCTGGGATAGTAATTTTATGTATCAACTTGATAGGGCTAAGGGATACTCTCATAACCTGTACAGACTATGTGGGTGTGTCCGTGAGGGTGTTTCAGGAAGAGATTAGCATCTGAATCAGCAGGCTGAGTAAGGAAGATTCCTTCTCAGCAATGTAAACAGGCATCGTCCAATCCATTGAGAGCCCAGATAGAACAAAAAGGCAGAGGAAGGACAAACTCTCCTTCTCTCTTCTTGAGCTGGGCTATCCGTCTTCTCCCGCCCTTGGACATCAGAGCTCCTGGCTCTACGGCCTTCAGTCTCAGAATGGGAGTTACACTGTTGGGTCCCGGTTCTCAGGCCTTTGGACTCAGACTGAATTACACCCTGGCTTTCCTGGGTCTCCAGCTTGCAGACGGCACATTATAGGATTTCTTGGCCTCCATGATCGAGTGAGCTAGTTTCCCTAACAAATCTCCTCTTATATGTCTCTGTATATCCTATTGTTTGTTTCTCTGGAGAACCCTGACTAATACATCCTCTCTCAGCCCTGTTACTCCTGGGCTATAAAACCCTTTCTCACAGGTAATTCCAGGGGAGGGCTTTATGTTGGCCTGAGACCTTTTTGTGTGACGAAAATGGCAAGTGAGTCTCAGAGTTACGTGGTCACAGGTGGCGGGTGTCAGGGTGAGCTCCAGACTCACGTCTTCTGTAACACACAAACCCCTCTTGGGTATCCAGTAGGAAGGGAGGCAGAGAGGGCCAGAAAGGCACACGCTCCGGAGGCAGACAGGCCTAGGTCTGCACGCTGGCTTGGCCACTCTCCGGCGTAAACCTGGGAGGGGTGATAACAGGGACGGTTAGTTGTCTGGCTCCATCCATGAGCCTACGGTTAACACTGCTTTTTTAAACCCAGAGGCTTCCTTCTTGTTGTCAGTTGAAAGAGGCAATTAGAATAAAATCTAAATTCCTTACCTTGCCCATGACACCCCACCTGCACCTCTCTCCCGACTCAGCCCCTTCACTCTTTCCTTTGCTCACTAAGCTCTGGGTGCCTGGGTCCTCCCTCTCCCCTCAAGCACGGCAGGTGTGTTGCCTCTTCAGGGTCTTTGCACCTGCTCTTCCCTCAGCTTCCAGTTGCCCTTTCCCTTGCTCTTCCCGTGGCTGCCTCTTCCTCATGATTCGGGTCTCAGCTTAAAGCCACTTCCTTGCAGTGCCTTCTGCAAATCTCAGAAGGCAGCCTCTACCATCTTCTAGCTCATTATCCTATTTGATACTCTTTAGGATATATATCATTATGTGGCATCATTTTCTTAAGTGTTTATTGCCTTCCCACAACTAGAAATGAAAGATCCACAAGAACAATGACTGTGTTTGTTATTCATTGCTGATCCCCAGCACCTAGAATAGTCCCTGCCACATAGTAGGTGCTCAGCTAATGTTTGAGCAATGAATGATTGCAGTCTGAGTGAGGAGTGTGCTGGCCCAGATTCAGCTGTCATTGATTGCCTTTGGACAAAAAGCAGAGTGAAAGCTCAGGCCTCACTCATCATAGCTCAATAGTCTCCCCTTCTTGAGCCTGGGATCAGCACTTTTGCTGGCCCTAAAGAGACCTGCCCATCTGAGGCCCTGGCATTTCTCTTACCTCATTTCAGCAAATCAATGTCCTGAACTTTCTGTTCTATACAAACCTGCACTAATGCCTTGCAGTGAATCACCAGTACACCAAGATGACTGTTTAACCTGTCAAGAACAAGAACTGTTGGCTGTGGGAATTGCAAACCTGAAGGCCCTGCAAGGCCAAGACGCTGTCCCTTCCCAGCTCTCCCAGCTCTCAGAGCCAAGACGAGATCAATGGGGAAGCCGTGCAGCAGGGCAGACCCCAGGCTGTCACGGGATGCTGCTTCTGCCAAGAAGAGCTAAGAAGACAGAGCCAAGAAGCGATGGTCTGCTAATTGTGCCACGTGGCCGCAGACAGGCAGCTTCAAGTGACTTCCGCAGCTTTGCCAGGAAGAAGAGGGGGCTTTATTTGTTGGAAGTTCTCAGATTTTAAAACAATATGTGTCAGTGGTTTTGTTTCTTCCTGGAAAATATGAATTCCGTATGTTTTTGCTTTGCTAACTTCGGTACTGGTCAATACGTGTAAGAGTTCCAGGTACGATGCAAAATCACACAGTGAAGATGCTGAGAATCTATAAATGTCCTGAACTCTTCAATATGCAAGTTTCGCCTGACAGAAAATAAACCGGAAGTATATAATCAAGTCTAACAGACCAGAGAATTTTATAGTTGGCCTTGGCCAGGCCCTTTATACTGACATAGAAATAGACTTCTAACATCCTCTCATTACTCACAGCTTTGATCCTAAACCACCTATTCCAACCTATCCATGGACCGGAACCCGAACCTCCCCTGATCCCAGCGGCCTCCGGCAAGACTTCTCTCCCATCAGGACACAGCCTCGCCACCCTTCTTGACAGAGCCTGGATGCTTCCTCCAAATCCACTGCCGTAACCACCCCCACCCACCTCAGACACACACAGTCTCTGGTGTCTGACAATCCTACTGTGCTCCCCTCGGTGCCAGGGGAGGAGCCCAGACGGAACAGGAATCTCTGTGCCCACACTCCCACCCTGAACCAGCTGCTCTGCACATTAAGTGTGGGATGCAGCTCCTGCAGCCGTGAGGTCAGGCTGCCCCCACTGATGACTGTGAAGGCCCCACTGGGGACCCAGAAGCGCTGGACTGAGGTCTTTGCTCAGAGTCTGTATTAGTTTGCTAGGGCTGCCATATCAAAGTCCCAACAGAACTTTATTTCCTCAGAGTTCTGGAGGCTCCAAGTCTGAAACCAAGGTGTCAGCAAGGTTGGTTTCTTCTGAGGCCTCTCCTCACCCTGTAGATGGCCACATTCTCCCTGCGTCCTCGCATGGTCGTCCCTTTGAGTGTGTGTGTGTCCTAATCCCTTCTTATAAAGACACCAGTCATGTTGTATTAGGATCCACCCTCATTTTAACTTAATGACCTCATCTTAACTTAATTACCATTTTAAAGAACCTATATCCCCAAATAATCAGATTTTGATGTACTGGGGGTTAGGACTCCAACATATGGATTATGCAGGAGGGATACAATTTGGCCTGTGACCAGGTCCTTTGCTGTTATTGGACCACTGGAGACACACAGAAACTGCATTACACAGCTAGAATCCACATGTTGGTTTCCACCTCAAAGACTCCCAGTAGAGTAATGGAAAGCTGGCCCCCCAGGAGGAGCAGCCCAGGCATCCAGAGAAGAGCTCACCTGGGCAAAGCCTTACCTTTGGCAGAGCTTCGGTGTAGGTGGGCAGCTCAGTTCCATTCAAAGAAGGAGATGGAGGGTACCAAAGCCAAAAGGAGAACCACTTAGAAGAACCAGGCCAAGCCTGTGGTCAGCTGGTAGGAGATCAGGCCAGAAGAGAGAGCAAGGAGTGTTAAAGACAAGGAAACAAAAACGAGGAAGCCAGGATGGGAGCTTGGAATTGGCATTGAAGTCACTGCAATTAGTGTAGTCACGCTGATGTCCCCTTTGGAGTCCTGGGCTGCCTCTTAAAGTGGCGGTGGCCTTACAATGGCTCTTTAGAGACTTCTGGGACATAAAACCTTTGATTATATCCACTATCCCATGATCATGGTTTATGCTGTTGTTATTGCATGATGTTCACTCGGTGGCCTAGAAGGGCTAGGTCAGAAGCTATAAGAACAAATGGTATACATCCTACAGATAAGGCTTTTTTTTTTAATGTGAATTTTTTGCCAACATTTTTACATTGGAAAATTGCACATAAAAATCCATATTTATAATTTCTCTTGAGAATGTGAAGATCTGACAAAACTGAGACTGCAGTCCAGCCTGGCAACAGTCAGCCAGAGCTAAGTAGCAGTCTCCTCCTTGGTGAGGCCACAGGCTCTTGGTTCATTGCAGTCCACCTGGCCTGCTTTTCCACTTATGTACCTGCCTAGTCCAGCAGAAATTTTAGTTTGAGATCCCAGAGCTCAGCACCTGGTGCACCAAACAGTGGGTACCCTGTGTGGTGGGATCCGGGTTAACATTAATCATGGTGGTGGTGGCTGATGTAATTGTTGTTGTCCTCCTTGTTGTTGTTGAGGGTTTGTTGTTGAAGATTCTATGTGATATAATGCTCATTTAAGGGAGAACAGATAGGCATAGATCTTCATTGCTGAAGCTTTAAACCAATGGAAAGATCAGCATAGGTTGATTTTGTAAGACACTGCAAAAATTCAAAGTGACAATGATTGATGGGGGATAGGAACAGAGGCTCCATAAAGAGAGTGGGAGATCATAAATTGGAGTTTCATTGCTCACTGTCACACAGAGAATGAAAGATTCAGCCCACAGCCTCAGTTAGGAGATGAGCAGCCAGCCTCTCGGAGATTTCAGTTGTAAAGTCCTGGGATGTCCATAACGAGGAGAACCTTTGACTCCAAAGCCTGACATGTCAACCAAGGATGCCCCTAGGAGGGGGCAATTTTTGAGCACTTAGTATGCGCTGGCATTGAAGGAAGTGCTTCACCTGCACTGGTTCATTGGGAGAGGTGAATAGTGCAGGCTTCAAGGTGGACTCATAGTTGGCTGATTGGGTTCAATTACTGGCTCCATGCCTCATAAACTGTGAATTTGAATAGCTGAGCCCCTTAAAATTTTCTTTTCCTAACCTATAAAGTAGAAATTAATAGTACCTACCATATTGTTGCTAGGAAGATTAAATTTAAGGGCTTGGCATAGTAGCTGACTTCTAGCAAATGCACAATAAATAACTATTATTATTATTACTAAGCCTCCTTTTATCAAGTGAGAAAACTAAAGATCAGAAAAGGTAAGCCATTTGCCCAAGGTTGTCAGATAATATGTAACAGAATTGGTATTAAAACTCAGGTCCATCTGCCCAAGAATATCCATGGTTCTAGCACATTCTTTCCATTAATGTCTCAGGGCCATCCAGATAAAGAGTAGAGATTTTAAATGAGAAAGAGAGCGAGTTTGGGTAATGCCTTCAAAGTACAGCAGTAAGTCATTCCTGGTTTCTAGCACTTTTTCCCCCTAAATCCCATTATTCTAGCCATCACTGAGGCCATTTTCCATGCACATGTTAAGTCCAACTCTCCAAGGAAAGACAATGTCATCCATCCCACGCACAAGTCCTGCCTAATAAAGAATGGCAGGACAGGGTCACCAGCAAGGCCACCTGGATCTCCGCCAGCCCTCCCACATGGAAGGCGACCTCACTGCCATTCAACCCCACTGTCCTGGACGTTCTCCAGGAATGAGTGACAGGCCCTGCCATGTGGGCAGCAAAGGCACAGGGGCAGTGGAGATGGTAGGGAGAGGGAAGAAACACATCAGGGATGAGTAGACGCCAAACAGATGGCATGGCCTCACTGTAGGTGCTCAGGAACGACAGCAGCAGGCTGACTGCGTGGGCATATGTCAGGCCGAGAGACCGGGAGGGGAGTAAAGAAGTCAAGTCCCAAAGGTGCCAGGCTTGGCAAAGAGCAACAGCCGGGAACTAAAGGAGAGTATTCACAGCCTAGTGAAGAGTCAAACCCCAGTGGCGCGAGGGCCATGGCGGGGATCGGTGGGGAGGGTGTGGGGCAGACATGGAATAATCAGGAACACAGAGCAGCCAACAGTTGAGAGCAACAGCCAGAAGCAGCCTGTCAAGGTCTAAAAACCCAGGAACAGGGGGCGACTAACACAGGAATGGTGGGCAGAGTTAGCAAGTCTAAGTGGGCTCACACCAAGGGGGCTTGTGATGTCACACGGTGAGGGACCCACGGGATTTCTGTTGGCAGCAGTCACCGTCCCACTGCTCAGAGACAGCCATTGCTGGTACATGCACATATGTATATACGTACATATGTATGTGTTCATATACAAATGCACACACATACATATTCCCTTATATTCAAAGTGATATTATACCGTATGTACATTGTCCAGTATTTTTTCACTCAACTGGATCAGGAATATCAGTCTGTGTCTGAGAATGTGCTGCTACAAGGTCACTTTAGTGACTGTGCACATTCCATCATGTATATGAACCGCAATCTACTTTACCTCTCCCCTACCAAAAAGCACGGTACAGTAGAATTCACTGCTACGAGGAATTCTTATCATCTGTTTCCTTAGGATTCATTCCTGGATGTAGAACTGGTGAACCAAAAGGCATGGGCAGTGGTCAGGAACAGTGACTCACAACTGCAATCCAAGCACTTTGGGAGGCTGGGGCAGGAGGATCACTTGAGGCCAGGAGTTTGAGACCAGCCTGGGCAACATAGTGAGACCTCATCTCTACAAAAAATAGAAAAAGAAAATTAGCCAGGCTTGGTGGCGCGTACCTGTAGTCTCAGACACCCAGGAGGCTGAGACAGGAAGATTGCATGAGCCCAGGAGTTTGAGGCTGCAGTGAGCTATGATGGCACCGTTATACTTCAGCCTGGGTGACGAAGTGATAAAGCAAGACCCTGCCTTAAGGAAAATAAATAAATAAATAAATAAGCATGGGCATTTAAAAGTCTTTTACTGTGTAAGATAAAAAGTGAAAAACTGCATCAATTTCACCAATTTACCCTCTCACCTGCAGTATGAAAGGGCAGTTTTCTCTATACCCTCCCCAAACTCTGAGTATTATTATTATTTTGCGAATTTACGAAGAATGCCATGTCATTTTCCTGTCTGCATTCCTCTGCTGGCTATAGACATTGAACACTTTTGCAAGTGATTCAAACCCCTAAGTACAGCATTGACCCCCCTACAGAAGAGAAGGCACAGAAGGCGTGGGTGAGACCGGCGAGCGGCTGCTCAGACCTGGCCTCGGGGAGACTCTGTCTTCAGGCCTGCGGGTCCCAACAGAGATGCCAAGGGCCGTGCCTCAGCTTCGCAGACGCAAAACCTGACTTCCTTTGCTCACCCAAGTGTGCTCCAGCTCTGGCAACAGAAGTTTGCTTAAAAAATTCACAAGAGATAGGTGATGCTAATGTATCAACTGATCCGTAAAGAAATAAAATCTTCCCAACAATGGGAATGGTCATGTTGAATATCTGTGATATCCCCTTCTGGACTCAGAAGGTGACTTGTTGAATATAAACATATCCCTAGAGACAGGGAGGGACAGGGAGAGTGTGTTTCTAGAGCACATTTGCAGACAGTCGGAGGCCCAGCTGCCGGAGGATCTGTCCTTCTCTAGCTCAGCTTGTCATGAGGACCGTCACTCTCGCCAAGCCAAGCCACAGGTCTGCACCCTGCCCAGACACGGCCAGGGCAGGGGTCTCTGGGCACAGATGATCCACGTGATGATCAAAGGAACCAGACCAGTCTCAGTCACCTCCTGCTCTAGTCTACAAAGCCAATTAGGCCCACGGGCCCATGGCCATAAGACCAATGGCCTCAGGTTTCATCAACACCCTGTTCTGACCTTCTGGGCCAATCTGTCAACCTCTGTCTCTCTCTCTCTCTGTCATACACACACACACACACACATACACACACACAGGCACACACATGCACACACACACACATACACACACACATACACACACATGCACACACACACATACACACTTTATTTTCTTGCTTCCTCATACAGTGGTAAAAATATTTTTTATTTTTCTTTAGCCCTCCTTTTTAAAAAAACCATAAATCCATGTTTTATGTCTCCAAGACGTGCGTCACTCACTGGCTCTCAAATGGGGATGTGTGTACCCTGAAGGGCTCATCAGGTTTTCTGGAGGATAGTTGGTGCCAAAGGATAAAAATGGCTCATTTTTTAAATATTACATAATTTAAAACATTTTAAAAGTAGAGAAAATACAGTAACATGTAGCAGAATATAAACTGTATGATTTCTTCATATCAAACATATTTTTTCAAAGAGAAATGAGACTCACAGATACTCCATGTCCCCTGGGGTGTCTGGTTTAACCCCTACCCAGCTTCACCCATCCACCTTGGCCTCCAGCTGAGGGAGGGCTGTGCATCTGAGCCCCTCTGCCCCGACAAGCGCTTTGGGGGAAAGTTTGGAAAGCACAAATAATCCATTAGGGCAAAGGTCGAGAGTGAAGGTCAGAGAGACCTGGCTTTGAAAACACTGCCACCATCAGTTGGACACCTTTGTGTGAGCTAGTCAATATCTCTAAGTCTCAATTTCCTTATTTGCTGAATGGGACAGTAATAAAATAATTGGCAGAATGTTTGATAGTCATGAGAGTCTATAAAACTTATGAAATTGATTTTTTGAAATTTATATATAACCAATCTCATCTTAGCCCTTGAGCCTTCATTTCTGCCAATAGTAGAAAACTTTTAATCCTTCACTATAAGATAACCTGGTCTTTTCTAATTCAAGACTTTCTTTGGGGGTGAATATTCACGTAAATTCGAGGTTCACCCCTTAAACTTCTCCATGCCAGGAAGGCATCTAGGTCCAAGGGATTCTTAGATAACATTATGGCATTAGGATGGGGGCAATGTCTGTCTGCTGGGCTCCCATTGCCGGAGTCCATGTCTGTTCTGGTCCATGTGCCAGAAGGGTGCACGCCAGCCATCACCACTGCCCAGAGCCAGCAGGGGGAAGACAGCCCGCCCCGTTCTATATCTGGGTGGATCGAATGTTGGTGCTCTCTGCTGTTGTGCCTTGTCCTAGGTGCTGTGCACCTTTCTCTGGCAGCATTCAGCTGAACTGCCTTCTGGCCTCCCAGTGTACAGACCCTCAAAGGGCAGCTAGGGCTCCCTGTGGCTGTCACCAGTGGCACATGCCCCACCAGGAAGTCTTCCTTTTTGGTGTGCACCCTTTTACTCAATCAGGCATATTCCAGGGCAGCTGACTGGCACCCACTCCTGGGCTGACACTTTCTTCACTCAAGGAGCTAGGGTGGCAGTGGGGAAGGTCTAGGGGTGGATGTATTTCTGAAGTCTCCCAGGTATTCTCCCAAGGATGGAAACAGTTGGGGCCCAGGACAACTCTGCCGATCTCAAAGCAACTTCCCTGTTTATCCCTTGCTGCTATAGCTCCCTGTAATAAACCTCTAATTCTGAGGAACATGGATGTAGCACCTTAGAGATCTCTTTGAGCCACAAACTATTAAAATAGCTGTTGTGCATTTTGTTGAATAAAAGTCTTCCTGTGTTTTCAGTCCACAAAGAGAGCAGTAAACAAAATTAAATAGAAGTCTTACTGGTGGAAAGTGAAATAGCTACTAAAAAAAAAAATAAGCAAGCAGAGAACACTTATAAACGTGAGACATATACAAATCATGACTTGAAATGACACTTATCTGTAAGTATCATGAGAATTAACTAATGTTGAGCTCCTAGAGAATATAAGTGATATATAAATGCTAAACAATTTACTTTTGCCGAGCCACTTAGGATGCCTCCTGAAATACCATGCAATACTGATATTCTAGAAGATTAATCTTCCCAAAAAGCAAATGACTTCCAAAGTGGTCTGACAAATGACAAGGAAATAGCAGTTTTATGAATCTAATACTGATGTTCTGTGCAACAGTGAACAAATATTAAAAGAGAAAAATCTGTCACTATCTTGAGGACCATATTAGGGTGCATGGGCAGCCGTACCTGGCTTCCCAAAGAAAGCCATACTAACAGAACAGCCTTCCCTAAAGGGCTGGCGCATGAAGATGTGGGTTGGCTATTTCAGTGAACATTTTGCAAACACCTGGATGCTGGCACTATGCTAGATGCTGGGAATACAGGGAATAAGGTATGAGGTCACTCACCCCCA
>JAQIFY010005999.1:0-10632 GCA_028533085.1 Varecia variegata
ACCCCCTCACATACCCTCACACATCTCCCCCACACCCCTCAGACGCCCCCTCACACCCCCTCACACCCGCTCACATACCCTCACATACCCTCCTCACGCATACCTCTGGGCCAGCAGGACATCAACTCGGGTGAGCAGCCAGGGTGGCTGATTTTGGGGTCCCTGGAGGGGACCTCCTGAAAACCACGGCCTCCTCTCCTCGTGCTGGCCCTGCTGTAGCCGTACTCAATATCCTGCTGTTTGACCCATTCCCTCCCCGTGGTCTCACTGTTGATATTTGTTTTCATAAATTCACTAAAAACAAAATTAATAATACCAATCACTGGCATGTAAAAAAGAGGAGATTTACTGCTTTTTAGCGAGAGGCTGGTTGTCAGAATGATCCTGGCCCTACTCCCACTACCTGTCCTCAGGTCGTGAGGGGCCAGAGGCTGGGCCTCTGGTCGGGGGGTCAGGAATGGCATCAGAACTGCCAGACGGCTCTGTCTTCACGGATGGGAATGGAGGAGTTACGAATCAGAGGACACCTGACTCCTGGGAACCACACCCTCCTGCCCTCGACCTTAGCCAAGACCACCTCCCGCCCTCCTTCTGGGTGTGAGCTGAGAACATCTGCGCACAGACGTCCTTCTGCCAGGGAAGAGGGCAGGAGGGATGCACCATCCTGTGGATTTGGGATCGCCAGCACTGTGTGTGTAGGGTATGCATGACAGCGTGTGTACAAGTGTGCGAGGGATTGTATAAGGGTGTGTGTGAGGGCATTTGTGGGGGCTGTGTGTAAGGATGTGTGTGAGGGTGTGTGGGTTTTGAAAAGGCCTCGCAGAGTATTTTTTTTCAGATGGTGGGTTCCAGTCCTCTCCTACTTTGGCCTTGACTTGCGCATCTGGGCTGTGTGGTGTGCTGGGAGCTGGCAGTGGAAGGTTGTCCTGGGGCTGGGGGGGCCTTGGATGCCACAGCAGCAGGGTTGGGTTTCTGCACACAGCAGGAGCCATCAAGGAATTTTAAGCAGGGGAACGATGTGACTTGATCTGTTCCCAGGAGCCCTTTGGAGTCCAGGACACAGAGCCTCTGAAATGCTGGCCTTCAGACACCGTTGTCCACGGGAAATGGGCAGTGACATTTTTGGATGTGTTATTGCACCTCCTTGCCATGGTGCCGAGGAGACAAACAGGTGGACTTGGGCAAACGAGTGGAGTCAGTGGTCTCTGGGGAACGCGGGTGCCCTTGGGAACGGTGCTCACCACTCACACTAAATCACCGAGTGACGACTGCTCTGGTTATTTTATTTTGCCTCCCTGCTAAGGGACTGCACAAAAGAAAAGCCTTCAGAGAGGGGAGAGGCCACGGATGAGCGTAAACAAGCGGTGCTTCGGGGAGGTATTAAAGGATTCAACATGAAAACAAGTACGGAGATTTGCTGAAGTCTCCCCGTGATCTATTAAGCCACGTTTATCATCAACACTTGGCTCAAATATTGGCAGAGGTCAGCTTCTGTGGAATTGCAGGCTTTTTGGAGACAGGTTCAGACAAGTCGTGCCTGTGCACACAAGGGGCTCGGCTGTCTGGCATAGATCCTGTGGGTCCAGTGCGGCATCTGTTCCTTTCTGACTTTGCGGTGGGAAGGAGAGGAGGCTACTGAAGGGATCCTGGGTGCCCCTGTCCGGGATAGAGGGCCAGCACAGACACCTGGAGCGGGGACACCTGCCGGGACCCTAGATAGAGGGAGGCAGATGGCTTTGGGTAAGAAAGTAGGAGGGATTTCGAATGTATGGAGGCAGCAAGGAGGAAGAGGATGAAAGCCCCAGTATGTGAAGGAGGGTCAGAGAGAGAGGTGGGGTGGGGTAGGAGGGAAGTGCTAGGATTACAGGCATGAGCCACCACGCCCGGCCAATATTTTTAAAGCTTTTAGTATATATTATTGAATTACTTTCCAAAAGCATTTTAACAATATCTGTTCTTGTCTTCCAAGACAGTATTCCAGTAGAGGTTTAAAGGTAAAGATACGGTGGGAGCTTGATTATGGTGGCTTAAATTGGAACCCAGTGGCTATTGCTGGGGCAGGAGGAGCAGGTGCAGCGAGGGAGGATTAGGAATAAGAATGACTTGTAGGGTTTTGTGTGGACAACTTTCATTGGCATTGGAAATCCAGGAAGAGATGCAACATATGTGGGATGATGGTGTGTTTCAAGTTCTTCTCCCATGGCACCTGCCTTTATCCTTGTTTCTTCTGCTCATCTTCCTAGTTGAGAGACTCACCTTAAATTATGGCCTTTTGGAGAGGCCTTCCTGATGCTTCTGCCCTGCCCAGCGAACCAGTGCACCCCTCTAGCATAGCACCTGCAGCACAAGATTGCTATTTTTGACTTTTTAATGTCTTTCCTTGTAGACTGTTCAAAATTGAGAAGACGGACGATTAGTTTCAATTCTGGGTCCCCAGCACCAAGCACAGTACAGTACTGTCATTTAGTAAATGCTCATTACTTATTTCCATTCCTTTCTTTGGCTCTCTCCAGGGGAGATATTTTGTGGGACGTAGCTGTGCTGTAGAATCTGGAGGTTATTTCAAAGAAATCTTTTCTATTGCTTCACTTAAACTCATTATATTTGTCTTAATCTTCTCAGATTTTAGGGAAGAAATTGTTTGCCAAGCGCTGGGGGGGGAACCATGGAAATTCTTTAAAAAGATGACATTCAAGCTTAAATTATGTCTTTTGTGATTGTATTTGTAAGTGCTTGCATCCCTTGGGAATACGCCTTTCTAGGAAGCGTTCCATTTTGGCCTGTGATCCTTTAAGGAATGTTCTTGTTGGGCAAGTATAAATCATTTTAGCTTTATTGTAAGTAGACTTTGTAAAATATGCCTTCTTGTTTAGCCCCTTGACAAATGTATGTAGTGACTCCATTACCCTTTTGTTCCTCATGGTCTCAAAGACCAGTTCAGAGTGAGGGATGTAAATTGCTCCCAGTGCTGATCGGTCTTCCTTTAGGGCTGAGACCTCAGTGTCCCCGTGCAGTTAGGTTCTGAACCACCCTGCAGTCTGTGTGATCACCTTGCTTTTCCTAATGAGCAAAATAATTTTTTCAAATGTTGATGGATTTTATTTCTGCAAAAATGTCATGAGAAGGATTTTTCCCTTCTTGGCAAAAGTTCCTACCTTGATGTATTAACTGTCCACTTTATGATTCCCAGCTTAGATCAAGTTCCAGTGGGTATTTAATTTCATTATCACATCACTCCAGTACCATAATAAAGGACTACTTCCAATTTCTGCTCTGATTACTAAGAAGTGTTTTACGTAAATCATTACAGTTGGCATCTGACATGGGACGCAGTTAATGGTTTTTATTTTGCTTTAATTTTTTCCCCCTTAAAGAAAGGAATTTAAAGAAATTAAAACTTATTTTCCATCTACCCCTTCTTTCTTGGTCCCGGAACATTTGAGATTATCATTAATGCTGGGTCGTTTCTAACTCAGCCAATGCAGTTGTTGAATTTGTGGTTTTCGGCTGATTTGCAGTTTGCCTTTTCATCTTTGACTAATGATTGCTTTTCTGCCTTTGTGGCATATTCATTTTCCTAACATTTTAAATAAATAGTGAAATGTCATGGAAACCAGTGCTGGTTTCTTTCTTGTTCTCTCTGTGTGTCAGTTTTGGTTGTTTTTCTTCAGTGATGATTTCAGATGCTGTTTAGGAGTGTGAAATATATATTACTTTTTGATGATTTTTATGCACATTTGGCCTGGGCCATTATAATGAGCAGACTGGCACAGATGTCAAGGAAACTTCCAAGGAAGATTTAGTAAGATTACGGGAGAGAACAGTCATTTCATTTATTTATTTGCTCATTTATACATTTCTCTGGTGGGCTTATTGATATCCTACTGTGTGCCAAGCACTAAGACATACACTAGGTATACCTTGGTCACTGTCTTCGAAAAACTGGCTGGGTATTTGGCTGAGAGGGACAGGGATTAAATGAGGAAGGATGCAAATGAGCATGTAATTATCAAAGGTGCTGCATATTAGTGGTGACATTTGTTAATATCATCAGTGATCTCATCTGAAAAGTCTTTTTATATATTTTTTACATTAAAAAATTTTGTTTTAGATACAGGGTCTCACTGAGTCACCCAGGCTGGAGTGCAGTGGTGTGATCATAGCTCACCGCAGCCTTGAACTCCTGGGATCAAGCGATCCTCCTGTGTGCACCACCACACCTGGCTAATTTTTAAAAGATTTTTGTAGAGACAGGGTCTTCCTATGTTGCCCAGGCTGGTCTCAAACTCCTGTCCTCAAGCGATCCTCCTGCCTCGGCTTCCCAAAGTGCTGGGATTACAGGTGTGAGCCCCCGCATCCAGCCAGCAAAGTCTTTAAGTACTAGGAAGCTGTCAGCTTCATGGCAGCAGACACAAGTTTTCCAAAGTTTTAATTTGCCCCTGAAAGCTCGAATTTTTTCATTTAGCAACAAATACTGTCAACTGTTTTCCTTGAGGTGACAGGTTCACTTCGTTCACTCTCAAGGTGTCTGCCAAACACTCACACGAGACACAGCTAGTCCAATCCTTGACACCAGCAGTTGTGCACGTGCTTTGCCTTTGACAACTCTTGCACTTTGTCACACGACAGGTAGATGTGCAGCCTGCATATTCCCTGTTGGGTCACTCTCTACAGCTTCACCAGGGCATTCTTCAGTGAAACTGGCATTTTAAGAATGTTTTATTTTTAATTTTGTAACTGCGGGTGAGTGGTGGGGAAGGCTATGAGGACCACAAGTACAGCTGGGTACCACCGCTTAGATTCCTGCAGAGGTGCCAGTCGTCTCACCCACCACTGCTTTGGCACCTCAGTGCAAATGCTGATACGGTGAGAGGGCAAAGAATGTCTGAGTATTATTCCAAAAAGAATACTATTCTCAGAACAGTTTTGACCTCATGGGCCCCTGAAGGGTGCACAGACCATACTTGGAGGAGCACTGTTCCAGTCTTTTCTTTAATAAACCTTTCCTGAAAGCTTCTTGTGTCCCAGTTCCTGGGAAGGACGCTCCCCTCCACAACCTCCAAGTGTACTCAGAGCTTCCTTATCTAATAGCAACCAAAATTAACAGCTTGCATTTATTGGATTCCTATTATCATAATTCCTATTATCATAATCATTATCACAATAATCCCTATTATGCCAGGAGTGGTGTGCCAAGCCCCCATAGCATCGGGGAGCCATCAGGAGACTGGATAATGGAGGAGAGTTTATTAAAGAGATTTTTTTACAAAGGTGTGGGCAGGATTAAGGTAAACCAAACCAACAGGAAATGATGAAGTATCGAGGCTCACGACCCCCTAGGGATGAAGGGGTAAGGGAGGCAATGCTTCCTGGAATTGGAGAGGGCTCCCTGCCTTGGAGCTGTGGCCAATGGGACAGGGATGCAGCCAATAGCTGGGGTGAACCATGGAAATTCTTTAGAAAGATGACATTCAAGCTTAAATTCTGTCTTTTGTGATTGTGTTCATACTCAGCATGACCGTGACTCCTCAGGGATGAACCAGCAGGGTGAATATCCTGGCTTCTCTCTCCTGCCCTCTAATTCCCTGCCAGTGTGTCCTCGAGGAGAGGAAAGCCGCAGGACAGGGGAGTCTGTGGTCACAGTTCATCTGGGTCACAGGGCCAGGTGAAAAAGGGAAGAGAATGTTTCTGGAAGGATAAATGCAGGCTACTTATTTGGCACAGAACTTGATTTGTATCATCTCATTTGATCTTACTAAACCAATAAGCAAGTGCTAGTGCAATGTCCATTTTGCAGATGGACAGATTGAGGCTGGAGAGGTGGGGTCTGGATTTGAACGAGACCCAGACCTCTTAGCCACTATGCCACACCGCCTGGCAAATGGGCAGGCAAGAAGAAGGCAATATGGGTTGGCTTCAGTGTGAGGCTCCCATGGAGTAGCTGAATAAGTCAAGCTATGTGCTGGGGAGTTGTTCCTTATTTATATGACTCCACACTGCCTTCCTGTTCCTCTTAATTGCTATTCTTCTGGCCAAAGGCTCCCTGGACAGGGCAGGATCTCAGCTCAAAATTCACAGACATGTCCAGCAAGCAGCTGGAGAATCATTGTTGGGTTCCACAAGGAGCCCTCTCACTGTCCCACCCTCCACCCCAGCTGACCTGGAGGCTCCCTGCCAGGACACAGAGTGTATTTTGATGAGTTAAATGAAAACAACCACCATAACCAAAACAAATCCAAACTGCATGGGTCCTGGGGGAAAGAAAAAAAATTCAGGAAAATTGGCCACTTCTTAATTCCTTCCTTTGCACATTCTCCCCCAACCCTTTTAAATGACTGTGTTTAATACAAGATGCAGAATTCCTAGAGGATGTTCTATTAATAGAAATTTAAAAATGGAAAAGTCTAACCTGGACCCTTTGTTGAAGCTTTATCAATGCCATAGGAGAGTTTCCATGATTTAGGGGTTTTAGGATATCAATACACGCCAAAACAATTTAATCATGTCACAAATATTATTGATTATGTCTACTTTCCTCCGAGGTGAAATGTTGCTTCTCTGATTAATGGCCTGCTGTTCTGGGTTACCTAAGTATGTTTATGGATATATTTCATGCATACTTTGCAATTGTTCATATCCCACAATTACAGCACCTAGCCTTCCTTCAGGGCAACATCAACAACACACATTCCCCCAAGTTAGAAAACATTCCCATCTTTTGGAGGGAACATCAAGTTTTCGTACCAATACATGAACCAACCATGTGGCACCTGCACTAAACAATATGAAGCAGGCCAATAAAGTCTCTATGCTTAGGGACAGGTCACTGCCAACCAGAGTGACCAAGGATATGCTGGTCCAGAGAGCTCTGGGGGCCAAGAAGAAGTGGGGTCACAGGGAATCTGAGAAGGCTTCCTGGAGGAGGTAATATTGAAGCAGAGGCCTGAAAAGTCAGATAAGCATGAGACAGGAAAAAGAGAAGGCACAGAGGTGTTCTAGGCAGAGGGAACAGCAGGTGCTAAGGAAAGCTTCGAGAGAGGATCGAGCATGGCCCATTCTGGAAACAATGGAGAACAAAGCTCAAGTGGTGGGTTGATGGCAAGAGAAGAGGCTCAGGAGATGGGTGTGGCTGGATCTTGGAGAGCCTGTGGCCACATTACGGAATTGGAACTTTCTCCTGAGCCCAATGGGAGCCATTTATGTATTTTAAGCAAAGAAACAACATGGGCAAATTTTTAAAAAATCACTTCTCAAAAAGATACAGAAAAATCAAGAGGGACTTTTTTTGGTCTTTATAATTTTCTATTTCCACAGGACTTAAAAAAGTAGTATGTGTCACTACTGTAATAAAAATAAAGCCAATAAAGATATTTTAATTTTCATATTTTAAAAACCCACCCTGACAAAAGACCTGGACAGACATCTACCAAAGAAGATATACAGATGGCAAGTAAGCATATGAAAAGATGCTCAACATCGCATGTTTTTAGGGAAATGCAAATTTAAGTAACAATGAGATACCACTGTGCACTTATTAGAATGACCAAAATCCAGAACACCGATGATACCAAATGCTGGTGAGGATGTGGAGCAACAGGAGCTCTCATTCATTGCTGTTGGGAACACAAAATGGTACAGCCACTTTGGGAGACAGTTTTGCAGTTTCTTATAAAATGAAACTTGCAATTCAGTAATTGCATCCCCTATTATTTACCCAAAGGAGTTGAAAACTTATGTCCAAACAAATACCTGCACATAGATATTTGTAACAGCTTTACTCATAATTGCTAAAACTTGGAAGCAATCAAGATGTCCTTCAGGAGGTAAATGAATAAATTATGGTACATCCAGACAATGGAATATTATTCAGTGTGAAAAAGAAATGATCAAGCCATGGAAAGACATGGGGTAACCTTAAATGTATACTACTAAGTGAAAGAAAACAGTCTGAAAAGGCTACATATTGTAGGATTCCAACTGTATGACATTCTGGAAAAGGCAAAACTATGGAGACAGTAAAAAGATAACTGGTTGCCAGGAGTTAGGCAGAAAACTAGGAAGAGTAAGGAGGATTTTTAGGGCAGTGAAATGTCCTCTGTGATATTGCAATGGTAGATACATGTGAATGTATATTTGTCCAAACCCATAGAATGTACAACCCCAAGAGTGAGCCCTAATGTCAACTATGGACTGGGTGATAACAATGTGTCAATGCAGGTTCATCGATTGTAACAAATGTACTGTGCTGGTGGGTGGTGTTGATATTCGGGGAGGTTGTGCACGTGTGGGGACAGGGCACAGGGAGTATATAGGAATTCTCTGTATCTCTGCGCAATTTTACTGTAAACCTAAAACTGTTCTAAAAAAATCAAGTCTATTAAGAAAACAAAAACAAAAAAACCACCACAAGAGGAAGGAGGTAAGACAAGGGGAGGAGGCTGTGGCAGGGATCCATCCCCAGGGCTGGGGCGGGGGCTGGGGCAGAGGAAGGAGGGTGGGGAGGAGTCAGCAGTGGCCCTGGGCGTCAGGCTGCCGGATGGTGGGCGTGGACAGTAAGGAAGAGGAGAACAGAGGTTTGGCTACCCACCTGTGGTAGCCTGGGCCAGAGATTGCACCAGATGGAGAGACAAAGTGAAGAGGAAAGGAAGAGACTTTTGTAACTGATTAAGACAAGAGAAGTAATGCTTTGTTCTTCTATTTAAGAGATGCCTTTTTTGGGTGTTGGTTTATCACTTTTCTGTTTCGTGCATTATCTACATGAGGTAATGCAATGGATAGCCACACCCAGAAAACCCACAGACTGAACTGGCTGTGCTGCAGGGCAGAGCTCAAAGGCTGGAGGTGACATTCACACGGATGACGGGTAGAGCACCAGCAGACTGAGAGAGGAGGAGAAAAGACCCGCACTGGCGGAGGCTGGGTGTATTCAGAGGCTGATGGACCGCAGGAGGCAGAGTGGCCCTGTCACGGCCACCTGCTGTTTGTGCTCTCTGCCCCCTTCCCTGGCGGCAGCACGCCCCTTGCTGCTTGTTGTCCTGTCCCTGCTAGCTGGGAGTACAAATGGTACCTCTACGTTTAACATTTTGAGAACTGCCAGATTGTTTTTAGAAAGTGCTCCTCTGTCTCTAGTAACATTTTTGTATTTTAAGGTTTTTGTTGATATTAGTATAGCAACTCTAGCTTTCTTCTGGTTGTCCCTTGCCTTTTAAAAAAGATGATGTAGCCATAAGTAATATATTATGTAGTTATGCATATTTTGAGCTTTATAGAAATGGAGTCACACTATCAATGTAGCCTCCTTGGACTTGCTGTTTTCACTCAATGTGCTATTTCTAAGACATATGTATGTTGTCACATGTAGCTACAGTATAATTTATGTTCTCTGCTGTATAATATTCCACCATGTCATCCTACCATCATTTATTGATCCATTCTCTTGTTAGTGGATATTTGGCACATTTCCAGTGTTTGGCTACTACAAATTTATTGCTGCTATAAACATTCTTATACACCTCTTCTGATACGAGAGCTTCTTGTTCTCAAAGCAACCAGTGATGTCACCATTGACTGGGAACTTGTTAGAAATGCAAATTCTTGAGCCCCACCCAAGATCCACTGAGTCAGGAGCTCTGGGGCTGGGCTTGGAAGTCTGTGTTTTAATCAGCTGTCCAGGTGACTGTGACATCTGATGGTTTGAGGTGCACTGCTCCAGGGTGTACACTGGGAGTGAAATTTCTGGATTGTAGGCAGCCGGTTGTTTTCCAAAGTGGTTGTTCCGTGTTACACTCCGACAGCGTGTGTGTGAATTCCCACGGAGACATGCCCTCTCAGCACTTAGTATCGCCAGACTTCTTTATTTTGCCCATCGAGTGGGTCGATCTGACTGGTCTGCCCTGAGAGAGGCAGGGGCGTGGCGGGTGATTTCTCCTCCCCGTCTGCCTCCCCCACCCTTCCTGTGTCTCAGGAGCCAGACAGGGTGCTGCCACAGCAGCTCAGCTGTCGCCGTGGATACAGCCTTCTTCAGTGTGGGTTTGTTTCGACAGGAGTACATGCACTACCTGCTCGTCCTGGAGCACCGCGCCGAGGAGCAGTTCCTGGAGCACTGGCTGAACCCTCACTGCAAACCCCACTGCGACAGGAACAGAGTCCATCCCGTGTAAGGGGCTTGGGACCAGCCATGGTACGTCCCCTTCGTCCAGGCCTTCTGTCTGGGGGGTGGCAGGGGATAGCATGGCATTGACTGGAGACTCCCCAGACCATGGTGCTGGGGGACCAGCCAGCTGGCTGGTCATGGGTCAGGGGTGGCAAGAGCGATGCAAGGGAGATGGGGGGGCCAGGTTGAGGGGAGCCTGCCAGACACACAGGGGAGCCTGACCTCTACTGAGTCACCGGGAGATCACTGATGGGGAGGGATGTGGCCCTATTTGCCATTCAGAGAAGATCAGTCTGGAATCCAAATCTGGAGAAATATGGCTTGTTGAGAATTGGGTCTCTCCAGGTGGGGTCAGCATCGTGGGATTGACCCATGTCTTCCCTCACTGGTGTTCTAAGGATTGAAAAAGTCAATGCCTGGAAAATAGGGTTGCCCTGGCACACACATAGCAAGTGCTCAGGAAATGACAGCTGAATGGC
>JAQIFY010000060.1:1442-16913 GCA_028533085.1 Varecia variegata
TCTTTGCATTCTGGAATGTGAAACTTGGAATGTAATTTTGAAGATTCACCAAGACTCACCAAAAAAAAAGTAATTTAGGGAATTTTAAATTTCTAGATTTTCTCCATTATCATCTTGCATTACATGAGGATTCAAAAAATTATTATGTATTCTAAAGTAATATATTGATTATTATATCTTTGATTGATTTTAAAATATGTGTAGCCAATAAATACTCACTAAGAATAGAGACGTTAAGGATCAAGGATAAGAAATTCTTTGCTTTGAATGATGTGATTAATTATAGGCTAATATAATATCTGAAGTATATTTGTCTCCATAATTCCTTGTTTATGTTAAAGAATCAGAATACATCTATATAAACTGTGAGTTAATAGAGAAATTTGTCAATATTTGATTTTATTATTAAAGTACTTGGGTTAGTAAAAGGAGATACTGTTGCTCCCTTCTTAATTCCTTCTCAAACATCACAATTTGTATTCTTCAAAAGCTCAAGTGGTTGTACATCTGGAATGTGTCATGAGAGATAGAAGGGAATAAAGAGACGGGAAAGAGTAGGAAAAAGGAAGAAAATACAGACTCAGGTACATATACGTGTATGTAATCCTTACATTTATTCTTAACATACTTAATGATCTTCAAAGGGAAGGAAGATTTTATGGTAGAGTTTATAATGCTTGCATTTCTGGAAACATAAGTGAAAAACATGAATTAAACTGGGGAGGGAAGCCTAAACAAAAGGAAACAGCTTACTTTTGTTTGGATGTTCACCGATATGTTTTCTGCCTTATTACTAATACATTTTCTTTCTTAAAGTGGCAACACGTTTGTGGACTAGAAATATCGAGGAAATTATTTTACAAGGACGGCATTCCTATGACTAACAAAGCTCTGTTAAATTCTGGCTTATGTAAGACACTAAGGCGTGCTATTCCCTTTGTTCCTTCCTTCAGGGGTAGAAGAAAACAGTTTGGACAGTTTTGTTTTTGATACGCTGATTCCTAAACCAATTACCCAAAGGTACTTTAACTTGTTGATGGAGCATCACAGAATTATACTCTCGGGACCAAGTGGTACTGGAAAGACCTATTTAGCAAACAAACTTGCTGAATATGTAATAACCAAATCTGGGAGGAAAACAACAGAGGATGCAATTGCCACTTTTAATGTGGACCACAAGTCAAGTAAGGTAAGTCAAAGAATCCTAAGAGAACAGCTGATGTTTATCCATAAGTGTCCTAAGCAATCAAGTTTTAGGATTGTGTGAGACTTCGATGTTGCACATGGAAAAAATATCCATCTCTTTGACTAAAACTCTAATGTGGCAGATGACCAAACTCTGTTTCATGAATTTGAACAAGATTGCCATTTTCGATAACATTCAATTATCAGGACTGCACAGGCTTGGAAATATACAGAATAAAATGACAGAGCCCCATTGCCTGATTTCTCTTAAACATCATTTAGGAAGTATTGGAGTAGAAAGAGGTCTATGCACAGTACTATGGAAGCAAGAGGAAAGAACAACTCTTCCGGGAGGAATCAAAATTTGATGAAAGAGCAATACTTGGTTCAGGTCTTATTATTAATAGATAAGTAAGAATTAAGTTGGCTGCTGCAGCAATGGGGATTTGGGAATAATTAGAATATTCCAGGAGGAAATTCTAGGAATAGTAATTTGTCACATTTCTATAGGATTTTTGTTTAGGAACCTTAGAAAACTAAACATTGTTCCATTTGACCACAAAGTAAGGTCTAATTGCTATAGTTATCAGCCTGAACACTCTCAGATATTAAATAGGTTATACAAACTAGCCAGTATTTTTTTACATTCTAAGTAAAATAAAGAATTGAAAATAGCAAATAGTTGATGGCTAACATATTTCTAACACTAAACTAGTTTTACCCGTAATTAAAGTCTGAATTAATGTAGCATAAGTTGTTTCTCTTGGAAAACTGCAACTGTTACAAGCAATAACTTGAGGGAATCCCAGTGATACTGGGTCAAATTATTTTTTTAAAGATAACCTGATTTTCATTTCCCTGTTGATTAGAAATGTTGAGCATTTTTTCCTATGTTTGTTGACCATTAGTCTATCTTCTTTTGAAAAGTTTCTGTTCATGTCTTTTGCCTACTTTTTAATGGAGTTGTTTGATTTTTTCTTGCTGATTTGCTTGAGTTTTTTTTTTTATAGATTCTGGTTATGAGCTCTTTATCAGATGTATAGCATGCAAATATTTTCTCGCACTCTGTGAGTTGTCTGTTTGATCTAATGATTGTTTCTTTGCCTGTGTAGAAGCTTTTTAATTTGATCAGGTCCCATTTATTTATTTTTGTTGTTGCCATGATTGCTTTTAGGATCTTCTTCATAAATTATTTGCCTAGTCTGATGTCTATAAAAGTTTTTCCAACATTTTATTCTAAAATTCTTATGGTTTCATGCCTTAGGTTTAAGTTTGTTATCCATCGTGAATTGATTTTTGTGGGTGGTGAAAGGTGCAGATCCTGTTTCAGTCTTCTACCTGAGAATGGATTTTATTCAAAAAGTCCCAAAACAACAAATGTTCGCATGATGTAGAGAGATAGGAACACTCATACACTGCTGGTGGGACTGCAAACTAGTACAACCTCTATGGAAAGTAGTACAGAGATACCTCAAAGAACTAAAAGTAGAACTACCATTTGATACAGCAACCCCACTACTGGGTATATACCAAAAGGAAAAAAACACATCCTATAAAAAAGACACCTGCACTGGAATGTTTATAGCAGCACAATTCCCAATTGCAAAGATGTGAAAACAACCCAAGTGCCCATCAATACATCAGAACTCAAGCAGGTGGCGGGGGGGAGGAGGGTATGGGTAAATTCACACCTAACATGAACAATACACACTAGCAGGGGGATGGGCACACATAACTTTGACTCAAATGGTACAAAAGCAATTTATGTAACCAAAACATTTGTACCCCCATAATATTCTGAAATAAATAAGTAAGTAAGTAAAGGTAACCTGAGTAGGTGTTCTAAATCAACCCAGTCTCTCAGAAACCTGAAGTCTGCAGATTTTTAGGAATAAACATGACTTCCCAAAGCAACCCAAGCCCATCTGATTCTTGAAATAAACCAGACATATAGCTTAATGAACAAATAGTTCTTTATGAGGTAGGTCATTAATTCCTGAACATGGACCAAAACAGTGATGTACATAAAGTATTAATAAAATGGGATCTCTTAAATTTAAATAAATACAGCACATAGAGTCTGAATATTTCATTGGAAGTCAGCACTATTCAAATTGGGGTTGAACCACCCATTGTCCTTCCAGCTAAAGAGAGACATAGAACTTGAGAGGTAGAAGAATATGTGACTCTCCTCTGAGCACAAGTAGGAAGAGCACAATTGTTTGTTTGCTTCAGCTGACAGGTTTAATGCCTCCTGTGAATTCTGTGTCTCTTCATATCTTTATATAAAAGCCTTTTAAAACAATTTCTTTCCCAGCCAAACAAATGAAAGGTTTTTTGAGGTCTCTTAGTCAGCCTCTGTGTCCGCTCTGGCTTTTCCTCAATGTTGATATGAGAGAACTCTTACAAGTTACTTCTTTTATGGGAAAAAAATAAAGTAGTTAGAAAACAAGAGTAAAATAGATTTATTAGAGGAGACCATGGCATTTTGGTAAAGTCGAGGATCATTTAAAATCAAGTTTTAACTTAAAGATTGAGCTTCATTATAGTGTAGCTTGACATGCTAACACAAAATGGGTAATTTCCATTAATTATAAAATACACCTCTCCCTAAAATCCATTTTATATGCATTTTTATTTAAGCTTAGTGTTTAGAGATGTTCTTAATAATGTTATATGAATGTCATTTTAACTTTTTCTCATTAAATGTTTCCAACACTCTTATTTTCTGCTTTTTCAGAGGAAAATCATTTGTGCCATCATTAGGTTACTTCAATTTTTGTTATTGCAAAATAATGAAAAAAAAAAAAAAGCATTGCCGAGAGTGTTTGAACAGAACTAATGATGCTAGAAAACAGTAATAGGAAGAAACCAATGGACAAATCACTTGGCATTTGTCCCGAAGAAAGCACAAACATAACTAAAAAATGTTTTTTCTTTATGTCATTCTGTGTGGTTGGAAGACATATGAATGCTATCAGTAGTGCTGAATACAGAGCCACTGTCAGAGAATTTGGCCTCTTCTTGCCAAATTGACAAAAAAGCCACACTCTTTCCTTGGGTGGTGTAAGTGAGGGTAAGTGAGTATGATGTTAAGAAAGAGGGGATGACAGGTTGATATTGGGTTAGGGATAGCCGTTAACAGTATAGATTTGCCAAAGCAAAAATGCCAGTGATGCATGAAATAATAAATCCTTTCCCTGAAAAAATGGAGCTGTGCAATTGCTGACGTTTTATGCTATGCCATAGATAGCACTGATGAGACAAATCCAAAAAGCACTTACTGATTTAAAAAAAAAAAAAATTCAAATAAGCCCATCAAATGAAAAAAATCTTTTCATGTTTTTGGTACCTCTGCATTTTACATTCTGTTCCTCTTCCCACACTTCAAGCCCTCCCTCAAGCTGCCAGCTGGAATATTTTGATTGAGAGCGGTACACATAAACAATTACACTTTGTGACATTTGATATAGGAGGCCCAGAAGGCTGGAGATGGATTAGTAAAGAATATGTGGCCAGCTGAAGCCACTTGGAATGTTAGGTGGGAAAAGATCGGAAAACTGGACCTGGCAGATTTCATTTTTAGTGTGTCTAGAGTCAAAATCAGAGAAAGCAATGATCAGCTGTTTTTATGTAACTGCAGCATTCTGTCTATGTTTTCAAAGTATGGAACTGATCTCATTGTCAGTGTCCATCTGGTAGATATGCCTGTTTTTTTCCACCTCACTAGATCTGGAAATAAAACTTCTAATGCTGATAAATCTAAGCATCTTTTAATGCTACATCAATCTAAGATTTCATCTCCATCAAGCTAGAGGGGGGATTGTGAAGTTATTTCAAGGGAGTCTGTGTAAAACTCTCAAGTTATATGAAAAAATTCTTTCTGTCTGTCTGTTTTTATATCTGAGTGGTGCATAGCTTTCATCAGATTCCTAAGGAACCCACTACCCTCTCAAGACAAAAAGAACCACATTAGAATCTAATGGCCCTGCTTGTTCATAAATCACCCAGTGATATCCTAATTATGAAATTCATTTCTTCTGCACTGCCTCTTTCTCTGTCCCTCTCTCTCTCTTGCTTTTCTATAGCATGATCTCCTCTTTTTGGAAATTCTTCTGTCTTTCATTTTTATCATTCTCTCCTTGTTTCTTTCCTACCCCCGTTAAGTTCCTTCTTACCCTGGTAAGTTCCTTCTCTGGGAAGTTCTCTCTTTTGCTGACTGCTCTTCCTTCACTTACCAGTAAATGAAAATATTCTGCAATATTCTGTTCTCTTTCACTCTATTCTCCTTTGTATGAGTCCCATGACTTCAACTTGTGTTGACTTTTATGGTTGACTCTGGTTGAGCACTGTTAGCCATGCCCACTCTCCCAAACTTGTAAGCGTTCTGTTAACTTACAGATATGTTTCTATTTACCTGCTAAATATACATGTTTAGAAATGATTATTTCAGCTATGAAAAACTACCACAAGTCCATCCTCTTCTATTCATCTTTGCCACAACCACCCTGTACCCCAAATTAATACCCTTTGTCTCTTGGACTTCTATGATTATTTTCTAGCTGCTTGATTCACAATCTCTCTTAAATTTCCTTTCTCTCTTTTCCTGGATTTATCATTCACCTCATGGAAAGACGAATATCCTTACATAATTAAAATCTGATCACATTAAAATCTTTCAATGTTTTCTTACTGCTTTCTGCACTAGATCAAAAATATCACACTGTTCCCTGTTCAGTCTCTTAGTATCTCTTGGCTTCAATATTCTCTTGGCTAATCTCTCTTCTTCATTCTCAATATGCTTACCACATGTTAAATCAGATTCTGACTATTTTACTTAGATTCCCAGGACAGTCAATGTTTTTTCACTGCCAACAGGAAAAGTCCAGTGATCTTACCATCACTTTAAGTGGAAAACTTTCCTTTCCAATTTATTTACTGCCACTTACTTCCACAAAATATATATTACCAGTTTTTTCCTGTATGGATATTATAATTTTATGTTTCTGACTTTGATTATAATTCTTCCTCTGTTTGGAAAGCTCTTCTCCGATTTTTAAGCATCAAAGTATTACAATCTTAACAATAAAGGATTAATGGCAAATAATATTGCCACCATAAAACCTTTTCCAGAAGCTACAAGTAATATTTACATGCTGTAAACAAAATCCTCGATCTATACTTTTTTTAAGTAATGTATTTTCAACTGTGAGTTAGAGTTATATATGTAAAATGCCTAACCTTCTATTCCAAGAAGGTAATAAGCTTCTTAAATGCTTTTTCCTTTTCTAATTAATCATGATGCCCTTCATGTTTCTGTTTCCTTGAATAAATAAATCATTCTCCCCTACTGGAAACAAAAATGCACACAAACATCTTGATGGTTCACACTTGTTTTTATAATAAAATCTAACTTCCTCTGCATGGATTCAAATTCTTTTCTTTTTTCTCTTTCATTGCCACCACCATTGCTGTGTACCATATTCTTCTGCAACAACAGAACACTTATTTCCTGAAATACATCATACATTGATGCTTTCCAACATTCCCTTTTTATTCTTTAGACTTCAGTAGTTTGTCATCACAGAACCCTATTGTTCTCTGAACCTTAAGGCGGGCTGGGTTACATGCCTCTCTTAAATCTCCCTTTAGTGTTTTGTGCATTTCACTTATCACACTGTATTGTGATTTACTTGTTGACCTGCTTTTTTGCTTATCAACTCTTAAGTTCCTGGAATATAGAAATTATGTTTTATCTCTGCATCCTTGGTGCCAAAGCACCTGGCACATACTAAATGCTGATTAAGGTGTGTTGAATGAAAAACTGCATAATTGTTGAAATTCTACTCATTATTCAAGATTCATCTCAAATGCCACCTCCTAAAGAAGCCCGTCAAGATCCCCAAGTTGAATTAATCCCTCTTTCTCCTACAGACCACATGCCTCCTTTAACCTCTTTCGTGAAATGTTTCACATTGCATTTTATAAGTTCATTATTTATGTGTGTGCCTACCACCCTCCCCAGGCTCCAGTATACCTCCTCCAGAAAACTGTCCTTGACACCCATCAGCTAGGTGGAATCTTTTCCCTTGACCTCTCATAGCTTATAATACACTTATACTATATTGAAATCATTTATCATATTTAAATTTCAGTCTCTAATGTGACAACTCTTAGAGCCCACAGGGCAAGATAGTCTGATTACCCTTTTTAACCCCCATGTCCAGAAAAGTACTTAGTGCAGTTAATAATAAATATTAAATTTATTTGAATTCCATAATAGCAGGAATAATGCTTCCTTATTTTTGTACACTCTAGGGCTTGCTCTGAGACTATGAACATGGTAGGTACACAGTGAACATCTTATAAGTGAATGAATGACTTAATATAGCTAGATTAATGATATAAATTTCATTTTTTCTTTTAAGGTAAATGAAATTCTCCAGACTATTCACCACTTTTACACATATTTGTTGGTATTCTCTGATTTAGGCAAGATTTATTCTATGTGATTAGCTCAGTATAAAACAAGTAGTACTTTAGTTCTCGAATAAATTTTATATTTGAACTTAAATGAATATCACTAAGTGCCTCAAAACCCTGGCCACTGTCTTATCTCCTTCTACTTTTAGTTCTACAGTGGTATTACAGACAGAGAAAGGCTGCATCTAGAGTGAGTAGTTCACATATTTACCTGGCTGCCAGAAATTGGGATCATGGAATTGTTTTTAACCCTGAGCAAAATTTGCAAATTGAAAATGTCATTGTAAATATGCAAATATTATGGAAATGCTCTTACTGATTAGGATAATTCTAAGAAACCTAATTATGTTCCTGGCCTACCCATCTGTGAAAGCAGTCAATCAGCAAACTGGTTATCATATTTAGATTAAAAGCTATTAGGAATAATACCTGTAAAAGAACCAAAAACCTCAAGAAATTCTAAATGCTAATGTTAAATGACCCAGTGAAATATAACAAATTTTTTCTTGATGTAAAATCACATCCGTTGCATGCAGATTATAAATAAATAATTAACCACATTTTCACCAGAGTCCTGTGGCTGCATGTGTAGATACACCCCATCTAAATGAATTGGAAATAACATGTTAAAAATATTAGTGGAAACTGAAAGTTGCCATTCTGCACTTAGTCTGTACTTGAAATATTAAGGTTTACTAAAATCCACTTTTATTACTGAAATACAAAAACTAAGAATGAAATCTCAATATGTATTATTTATCATAAGAGTTTATATCCAGAACTCATTTTGACTTTTCTTTTGGGGACAAAAAAAAAATACTGAGAAATATGCCCTCATGTTTATAGTTTTATATTTGCTGCAGGTGTGTGGTACTGGCTCCTCTATTTTGCTTTCCCTGTTCTCTCTTTTCTTTAAAAATTTTATTCTCTCAGCATGATATGATTTTTGCTTTGTAGAATAAGATTTTATATGACTAGAATGATCTAATATGACCATCAATGAAAGAAACTGGATGGAAGACAGAATGTGCTAGTCCTAAAATAGTAATTGCTTGCCATTGGGATAAATGTATCAGCAATGTATTTGTTTTATTTTTGAAAAGGAATTGCAGCAGTATCTAGCTAACCTGGCTGAACAGTGCAGTGCTGATAATAACAGTGTGGAGCTTCCAGTTGTAATAATTCTTGATAATCTTCATCATGTGGGCTCTCTGAGTGATATCTTCAATGGTTTCCTCAATTGTAAATACAACAAATGGTATGGTTGTCAAATATTTTGAATAATCAAATATGAAAAAATAGTGATTCTTTTCAAATTTGCTTTTTTATACTTTTATATATTTTGTTTATTTTTTAGTCTTTAAAAGTTGTTTTACTTTTTTATTTTTATTCATTTTTTAAATTGATAAATAACATTGTGTGTATTTATTGTGTACTACAACATGATGTTTTAAAGCAAATATACACTGTGGAATGATTAAATCTAGCTAATTAATATGTGTATTATCTCACATAATTATTATTTTTAGGCTTACAGTGGAGACCATTAATTTGAGAAACTCTTATTAATATAATACCATATTTCCAAAGCATCCATGTGTATTCCTTAGAATATCTATTTATTCATTCAACAACTATGTCTCAGGCACTTTTATGGAAACATACTTCCTTGATAATGCTAGCATCTACAGACATTCTGAATGTCTGGGAGACAATTATCAAAGATGGAATAGTTTGAATCAGAAAACTTAAGAACTATATGGAGCCTTTAGAGCTCTGGTTTCATTCTCAGTCCATATCAAAGTTTAAATTCAACATTTCTATATAGATAAATTTAATACATTTGTATATAGTTCCATCCATTAATGAGTTGATTTCAACTATATACAATAAAATAAAAGGTTAACATAGGGTATAAAAAATCTGAAAACCGACTTAGAAATAGAGCGTAGCATGGCCTCTAAAGAAAGGACGTATAAGAACGTCAACATAAATGATATTAGTTTTAATGTGACAAGTATCCCAATTATCTCTGATTTAGAGATAAGAAAGTTATACATCAGCATAAAATAAAGATTAAAAGAAGAATACAAATCCTCCCATGTTATTAATAATCTTTAACATAACTATGAAATATTAAAATAGTAAAAAGTAATAAATTTTATTGTAAGAGTTAGAAGATGTTAAAATGGGGCAAGACCATTGTGATTATTCTGTCTAAACTCTTTATTCTTTATTCTAATGTGGGCTCAGAGACAGAAAATACCTTGCCTCAAATGGCAGAGCTGAAATTAGAACCCCAAGTATTCATTTCCAGTCCAATTTTTGTCATTCTCCAACTTAACATTACAAAATTACCCTTTTAAAGACTAGTGTTAAAGTGGAATAATCTATTTTTATCTTAATAGTTTATAAGACAATTTTAATGGATTAATTGCTTTTATCTCCAGTATATCTCAATTTTCTATTTATATTTCGTAGTCCATATATTATTGGAACAATGAATCAGGGAGTTTCTTCATCACCAAACCTAGAGCTGCATCACAATTTCAGGTAAAGACAAGTTGAAACGTGTGTGTGTGTGTGTGTGTGTGTGTGTGTGTGTGTGTTGTTTCAGTCTGTTTTTGGTGGTGGTTTTTCTGTTTGTACATTGACAAATCCTGCCAGTGGTGACCTGTGGTGTGAAAATAATTCTCACTTTTTCTGGGACTCTTTCTCAAGCAAACATTTTGTGATTCTCAACCTGTAATCAGAAGTGTTTCTTTAAAAAAAAGAAAAGGAAATGTTTTTTCTGCTCACCATGTCCCCGGCTAAAGTAGAGCACTTTCCTTCTAAGTGTGAGAAATGTGAAGAGAGTTCCTATTTCAGGATTTGTGATTTTCCTACAGAAGAGTGTTCAGCATGTAGACTCCCACTCACTTCTGACGCACATGAGCTCCTTTTTAGCTCAAAAAGTGGAGTTAACTACATTATAGTTCTGATGTTAATAGACTTCCTAACCCCTTTGATCATTAAAATGTGGCCACCAATTGAAATAGGAACATTATTATTTTGTGTTGGAAAAATACATTAAATTTTAATTTATATGAAAATTTCTGAATTATTATTATTTTGTCATAGGTGGGTATTATGTGCAAATCACACAGAACCAGTGAAAGGCTTTTTGGGCAGATACCTTCGAAGAAAACTGATAGAGATAGAAATTGAAAGGAACATACGCAATAATGACCTAGTCAAAATAATAGATTGGATTCCTAAGACGTGGCATCATCTCAACAGTTTTTTGGAAACACACAGTTCTTCTGACGTTACTATTGGTGAGTTCCAAAATTACAATATGCCATTTTCCAGGAACTAAGAGTACTTGGTAAAGATGGCCAGATTGGATGGTAGAAAATAACAAGCAAAGCTAAACTTTTTTCAAGCTCCCAAAGATTTAAGTTTACTTTTTTTCTCTTCTGAAAGTTTGCTTTCTTCTTAGCTTTGTATCTCCAATTAGATTCATTTTATCTGACAATTATGGTTTACTAAAAACCATTGGAAATAAATAGTATCTGTTTAAGGTACTTTTATTGCTAAAAACAAATTTTAGCTAATAGCTCATATCAAGTATAGTTGTGAGAGATTTTAGTTAGAGATAACTTACATATCTTATAGATAATTTAGGTGTTTTATATTTTTCATGAAGACAAAACTGTTTGAATTTTTTCTTTTTAGTTGGCATAAATGTATACGTCTGTACTTTTTCTTAAATTGCATATACAGAATCCCTTTACCATTGTTATGGATCATAAAAATTTACTTAACTACAGACACAGTGGAGATTAGAAAGAATAATTCTACACTGGGATCAGAATACCAATGCTAAGTCCCAGTTCTACAAATAATGACATATTTTGTGTTTGGCAGTTCATTTTAGCACAGCTTTGTTGTAAAATACAGGTTGACTGGATTATGATCTTTATGATTTCTGCTAACTCTAAAATATTGTGCTTTAGATAAATATTTTATTACAAATGAAAGGAGAAGCCAGAAGATTGGGTCTTCAGTAAACTTACTTTAATAATAATCAAACTGGCCAAGATTATAATTCTCTAAGAATCTTGAAAGAAATATGTTAAGCCCTCCAAAATTTTGTCTAAATATGTGTCTAGATTGTTAAATAGAATGCTTGTGAAAAATGTTTTGTTATTTGTTTCTTCTCAGGTCCCCGACTTTTCCTTCCTTGCCCCATGGATGTAGAAGGTTCTAGAGTGTGGTTCATGGATCTCTGGAACTATTCTTTGGTACCTTATATTCTGGAGGCGGTAAGAGAAGGTCTTCAGGTATAGTATTCAATTTTCATTACTGTATTAAATAACAAAGCAAAAAAATGCATTCTTTTAAAACTAAAAAACATTCATTTCATTTCAGCCCTTCTCTTTATTTTTAATTTAAGGGTGAAAATATATCACTAATAAGAAAACCCTTTTTCTTCAACAAAACATATTGTCCCTTTTCCATCAGTCTTGCTATTTCCTTAAATTGGATTTGAAATTTCATGAAATTGTGGAATTAGAAAACTCTTTATGATGAGTATAACATAATTACCCACATTATTATGGAAGAATCCTATTTCCTTTTCAATAACTCAGCCAAAGTTTAGACATCTCTGTTTCTGGTTTTCACAACCGCTAAGATAATTAAGATATAGTTCATGTTTTCCACATTCTGTCATCTACAATGCTGTGTTGTATTTATTTTACTATCTAAAAAATTTGTCATCTACTTTCTGTTCTTTTACTCCCTTTTACTATCATGTTCTCTTCATCCAATAGAATGTAATGGTGGTATTTAGAGCAATCTACTGAACATGATGAATATTATGAGGATGCTCTGAATCTTCAGAGATAAAGCTCGTATCCTAAAGAGTGCTATTGACTCCGTATTTAAATAACCCAATCTCATGTTTATAAAGATATGAGCCAATTTAGCGCTACCAAGTGGCTCCAGCAAAATAAAAGACTATACCAATGGTTTTTATTTTTCAATTATAACACATTATGTTTTAGGATTCTTCTAAAACTATCATGCTTCCTAAGACAAAAGTTGGTCTCTCAATTTTGATCATTTATACCAAAAAATAATTTTATAAATATTCATTTGCAATAGTCTAGAAATTATAATTTTAAAGTTAATATTTAAATGAATTATTCTCCAGATATAATTTTGGTATTAATAAACTATTACCTAAATCTTTATATATGAAATTCTTCTTATTTCATATTTTCTTGCTGATATAGCAAAAGAAAAGGAAGCTATCTAAAAACCTCAAAATGATAATACTAAAAATGCTTAGCTTCCTTAGATCTTATTTTTAAAAGGTGCATGAGTTCTTTTTTCCATATTTAAATCAATATGATTTATAAAACACTGTTCTGAGAATTATAATTCTATAAAGCTTCCATTTGGGTTGAAGTATAATTACTTAAGTAATAACAGTTTCCCAAACTAAAACTGAGAAATATTTCAAAATTATTTTTGAAAAGAGAAAAAATGTCTCAAGTTCCTTGCTCTGTGGTTCAGGATGTTTAGTAGTAGGTTAGTGTGAAAGATGAGTCAACTGTGATATAGGGGGTATGGGAAAGGGATGACTCCAACACATGGGAGGGGGAAAAAAATGACAACATTAGGTGGGTAGACAATTCTCATTGCTACTGAAGACTGTGCTGGACCAGAAACATCCATCAGCAGAAAATATTCCTGGGGTGATTCATACATGCCTTCTGGAGGAACAGGAAGCAAAGGAATCATATATGCCACAAACCAACCCCTTGGATCTATTGGCAGCAAAGAACCTTGAATTGGAGACAGAGGTGGAGAAACAAAGCCTTGCAGCAAAGATGAAACTCTGAGTCAAGAGGAATAAAAACAATTTCTTTTGAGATGAAGGCTGATTCTTTGATCAGGAACCATATGGGGAACACTCTCTGCCAGATGTTCTAGTTGGAAAAGATGCTAGTGATGCAATGGATTTTGATTTTTATTCTAGTTATTCTATTTCCTGAAATATCAGCAATCAACTCAGCTCCTTCTGAATATTTAAATTTCTCTTCTTTCAATTCTTTTTCTATAATATCTATTTCACTCAGAAATACAGAGTTGGGCCCATTTAGATTTTCATTGTTCACTTCCAATTCTGCTGTCCTTGATAGTTCTTTAAAAGCCTGGAATCAGAGTTTGAGGTTGCTGTGAGCTAGGCTGACGCCACGGCACTCACTCTAGCCCGGGCAACAGAGTGAGACTCTGTCTCCAAAAAAAAAAAAAAAAAAAAAAAGCCTGGAATCAGTTGATTCTAGACTCAAATTCTTTTAACATAATTAAGCCTTCTAGGAATGACACATTTTTCCTTCAATTAGTTTAAGGTGTACAGCAAGCTATGTTTTACATCTTCTAAAAAGTAGGTTTCTAACTGAGAGAAAACTTCTGCTCCAAACAAGAGAACTGTAATAGAAAAAAATCTAGTAATTGCCACCTCTACCAATATCTCCTAAGGAAATGTACAGATATCAGTACCTAGACTCCATTCCTTTTTTTAGGCAAGGCTGAAAATCTTCTTAAAACCTCTCTAAAGGAAGCTCAAAAGAAAATTTCAAGGCAGTCCATGAAGTTTTCATGATGTCAGTGTCCACTATTTTGATTTTGTCTTACTGAACCAAAACAAACCATGCAGAACACCCATCTACCAACAAACCAAAGTTTGTCATCTGGTGATCAGGATTGTTCTCCATAGAGCAGGTTAAGGGGATAGGGGAATTCCATTAAGGAACTAGCGTGCCCATGTTACTGTCCCCTTCTCTTAATTTTAGCTTTTCTTTGTGTGCTGCTTCTGGCCTTCTACTTTCTACAGGGTCCCATTAACCTCTTTCTCTTCAGTGTTCCTTTTCTAGTTTAGTTTCAGCTTTCCTTCCAGCTTAAAAATGTTTAATGTCTCTTGAATTCATCTTCTTTCCTCTAATGCACTGCCAGTACTTTCACTAGGCTATACCATCTCTTTCTTACTGGGCTCTTTGCCTCCATACAAGTTCTTGCAAAGTTGATGCATGATTTTTCCTATTTTTTCTCTTCTTTTACTAGTGGCCTTATACATAACAAGCTAAAAAGAGTTTTTATAGGAAGCAAGGGGGTTATAAGAGGAAGTTGATCAGAGGAAAATGGTTATCAGATAAAGTATCCTTATTCTCAAAGAAAGTTGGAGTACAAGTGTATTAGGCAGAGATAAATATGTCTCTTTTCTTTTATTCATCATCTTTCCAAAGTGTGCTTTAGTAGAGAACTCTTTTTAATGTCAAGCATGATTTTTTTTTTCAGTCCTCCATAACTGGAGCTTTTTTTTTTTTATTTTTTTTATTTTTATTTATTATAGCTTATTATGGGGGTACAACCGTTCTGGTTAAGTATATTGCCCATGCCCCTCCCAACCCCCCGAGACTGAGCCTCAAGGGTGTCCATTCCCCCAACAGTGCACATCGCACTCATCGTGTAGGTAAACACCCGTCCCCTCCCCCACCCCCAACACCCCAAGTCAAAGCTTCAAGTATGTCCATTCCACTGACAGTTCGCTTCGCTCTCATCATGTAGATATACACCCATCCCCTCCCCCCACCTCTGTCCGACACCCAATTGGTATCATTCCCAAATGTGCACCCAGATGTTGATCAGGGAAACCAATTTTCTGGTGAGTACATGTGGTGCTTATTTTTCCATTCTTGGGATACTTCACTTAATAGAATGGGTTCCAACTCTCCCCAGGAGAACCAAAGA
>JAQIFY010000600.1:0-14932 GCA_028533085.1 Varecia variegata
CAGAGGAAGTTACATGCGTTTGTGCTTCCAGCAACGAGCCTGCCCAGCGGCTGGAGGGTTGAAATGCCCCTGCTCCAGCTGGAGGTCTGGGGGCCGCGGGGAGGCCGGACCCGCCGCCGCCCCCTGCAGCTGCTGACTCGGCAAGGACTCGGCTCTGTGCGGCTCCGTTCCCGGAGGCAGCCGGGGGGCCTTCAGCCGGTGGGCAGGTAAAAGCCGTGGTCCGTCCAGGCAATGGGATGTCACCCAACGCTGGAAAGGCAGGAACCACCAAACTGACGAGACACGGAGGGGCCTTGGATGCACAGTGCGGGGGGAGAAGCCAACGGGGAAGGGCACTCGCCACACGGGTCCAGCCAAGGGACACTCTGGTAAAGGTGGGACCCGGAGACAGGGAAAGGGGCGGCGGCTGCCAGGTCAGAGGGGGAGGGATGGGCAGAACACGGAGGACTCGGCCCGGGAACTGCGCCGCGTGACGCTGCAGGTGGACACGGCACACGCTGGTCCAAACCTGCGGAATGTGCGACACGGAGAGCGAGCCCCCGGGTTCACTGTGGACTCGGGTGCAATGACGTGTCAGTGTCGTGTCATGGCATGTGACAGGTGCACCCTGTGGGCGTCGGTGGGGGGCTGTGCGGGGGTGGGGGGTTGCGAGGGTGTGGGAGGGACTTGGTGGGTTGTGGGGCTCCCAGCCCAGCCTGTTGAAGCCGTGGGGACTGGGCCAGCTACCCTGGGACACTGGCCCTTTCTGTCCCCCCACCCTGAGGCCTTCCCACCAGCTTGTTCCCCTGGCCCGAATGCTGTCCCCCAGCCTCAGATGGCTGGCGCCTTCTGCCACACAGGTCTCAGCTCGACATGATACCGCCTCCTCCAGGAAGCCCTCCCTGACCACCTGTCCACAGCCCGGGCCCACCTTGGCCCCAGCCGTCCAAGTCTCTCGCGGCAGCTACGCCAGGCTGACATCCGCACTTGCTCTCTTCTGCCTCTCCCTGCCCCCCGCTCCGTGAAGCCACTGAGACCCAGGAATGCCCAGTCCCCTGGCAGCCAGGCTAAGGGGCAGGAGACAGGGGTCCCAGGGCCTGGCCCACCCAGCATCACCGCCGGTTCTGGTCACAAAGCACTTTCTGGCTTTCACCCCATGAATGTTTGTGACACCTGTGCCTTTGTGCTTAATGACGCTTCCGCATTTCTGCAAATCTGGGCACGAGAGTTTACGTGCAGTAGGAAGAACAAAACGCTGCCCGTCGAACTTCTACCTCCCGCCAGTTTTAAGACACATCCTGATTTCATGTGAAAAAATACTCGTCACAGATTCTGTGAAATACGGTCATAAGAACGACGAACTCCAGCACCGCCCGGGCTGCGTGCCAGGCACCGTCCCGCCCGTGCATGGGACCTGGCAGACTGCCGGACGCCGCTGCGTCCTGTTTGCAGACGCGCAGTGGGACTCGAGAGGCTGCAGGGGTCAGTGGCCGACAGGGTGGCCTGGCTGGGGACCCGCGCTCTCCGCCCGTCCCTGCCCGGTCTGCATGTCAGGAGGGCTCAGAGACGGGAGTGGCTCGCTGGGCGCCACACGGCAAGTTCACAGCAGGGACGGGGCTGCCGTTCAGGCGTCTCCAGACCGCGTCTGGGCGGGGGCAGCTGCCGGCTGGGAGGACCGGGCGTCCCCAGGCAGAGCCCAGGCTGCAAGATGCGCGCGGATTGCCTCAGGGTCCACGCTGCCGCGGCCCTCCCCGGTGATGCAACCCTGAGCCCCGAGGGCGCCGGCTCACCTGTCCTGTGCGTCCTCAGACCACCTCCCGGTGTTTACCCTTGGCTCCTGTCTGCGCTTGCGAAATGAGTGTTGTGACAGACACACGGGCCCCTGCCGTCACCCCGGGGGCCGCCAGCCGCCCCGCGAAGGGCGAAGGGCCGGGATCTGTGGCCCAGGGCTCACCTCCGGGACAGCAGCGGTGTGTGCGGTGGCCTGTTTGTTACCGGCTCGGCTGTGTTCCAAGGAAGATTTGTTTACAAAACCGGCTGCGCGGATCCAGTTTGGTCCCGGGGCCCACGCTGGCCAGCCCCATCTGACAGCTCTGTCCTGCCCGGTCACCCCGCCCTGGTTTCCGAGGGAGACGGCGAGGCTATTTCTGGCTTCCCCACCGGCAGGTCCGGTAGGGCCACTTGGGCCTGCCCACGCCGGGAGGAACCAACCCCCGCTGCAGTGTCGGCGAGTTCCGGGAAGACCCTGTGGGAGGGGTCTCGGCCCACCACGGAGAGCCCGGCTGGCTACATGTGTCCCGCCCACGTGGCCCTGACTGCCCCAGACGAATCCTGCCCTGGGCAGGTGGCAGCCCCGTCCCACCAGGCGCCCAGCGAAGATCTCGCCATCCTGCCGGCAGTGGCGCCGGCTCCGCCTTCCAGACACGCCCAGCGTGTGGCCGCGCTCACCCCAGTCCCTGGAGTCTCCCCGCGGCCTCACCGGTCCCTGCACCCACCTCTGCCCCTCGGCTTCCTAAAGGCCACGTGACTCACTCTACAGCCAACTGTATGTCACTATTACCCCTTCTCACAGGTTCCCGTGATTCCTTGGCTGTTTCTTCCCCACCAGAACACAGGAGACCCTACAGACGGTCTCACAAGACTAACGATTTGGTCCGTGTGGGTCCAGGCTGTGGCCCAGCACCTAGAACAGGGCCTGGCTCAGCTCATGTTTGTTGAGTGAATAAACGAACAACAACAATGCCACGGGTAGACGCAGGCACCCGCCCTCGGCACCCGCCCTCGGCACCCAGCCACAAGCTGGGAGGAAGCCCAGAGCCGGCACCTACGGCCACGCGTGAGAGATGTCAGAGACGTGAGAGACGTGAGAGACAAGGGAGATGTCAGAGACGGGAGACAGGGGCGTGGCAGCAGCCCGGCCACCATCCGACCGCAACTGCAGGGGAGACCCCACGAGAGACCACCCAGCCGACCCAGGCAACCTCCAGAGCCAGAGGGGGGAAGGGGCAGACGGGACTGTGCTTGCTTTAAGCCTCCCAGCTTTGGGGCTCTGTTCTGCGGCCGAGTAGGCGGAGCCGGCGGGTCACGGGCACGAAGTCCGCCCGCGGCTGTCCTCTCGTCCCCCCCGCCCCCGAGGGCAGGGTCCTGTGCAGTCTCCCGGACTCACTGAGGGGCCTTCGGGGGCCCAGAGGGAGCAGCCCCTGGGACTCAGGGCGGAGCGTCCCGCTGCCCCTCGACCCCTCGACCCCTGGACCCCTCCCACGGGCAGCAGGACGCTGTTTCAGGCCTGACCTTTGGCGCGTGACCACCGGGTCCGGCTCACTGCCGCGGGGGCGCGGGGGCCTCCTCTGGAAAGTGGGAGTGGCCAGCCGCCCTGCCGCGGGGCTGTGGCGTGCGCAGGTGTGGGGCAGCCCGGCTGCTCACGGCCCCCAATCACACTCACTCCCTGGGGTCGCCTGAGTCCCCAGGCCCCCACAGCCACCCCCACAGGGCTTCTCAAGGGGACCCCGGAGAGGCGGCAGGGAGGGGCTGGGGGCTGTGCCCCAAATTCACAGCCGTGATGCTGCGAGGAGGTGGAGCCCTTGGGAGGGGACCAGGGTCAGAGGTCGTGAGGGCGGAACCCGGCAGGGATGGACGGACCAGCACCCCCCGCGGGGGGCCGTCTGTGACCAGGGAGCGGCGCCCTAAGAACCCGAGCCCGAGACCCCGGTCTCAGCCTTGCAGCCCCCAGGACTGTGGGGACACGAACGCCTGCTGTCCAGGGCGCCAGTCTGTGGTCTTTGTTACAGCACCTGAGCCAGGACACCCTGCCTCAGTTTCCCCACCTGTACGACGGGAGCGGGAAGGGGTGTGCCCCACCCCTACGGTCATCTGTGTAGATGTGTTTTGTCAGCTCAACCCCCCCCCCCACACACGGGGATATGCGTGTTTGCTCAAAGACTGGGTCACGCTGAGGGCCCAGCACCCAGGCCCAGCCGGGGTCCTGCCCCTCCCCGGGCACCCCCCTGAGCACGGCCACCAGCTCGGCCGCGGGTGGCGACACCCCGAGTCCTGGTGTGGGGGCTGCTCTGCGTGGGGCTGGCACAGCACAGCGCGGGGAACAAACTGAGTCTCGGAAAATCCGAACGTCGCAGGAACCCTGGGGGGCCCGGCTGGTGACGCACCTGCAGGAGAAAACCCGTGTCCGCGGCATCGGCTGTGACCCCAAACCTAACCCACCTGGAGGACGTCCCGGTGGGCTGGCCCGGGGACACGCTACAGAGTGGCCAGTCTGCGGCCCTCACACGCCCAAGGTCGCGGGGGCAAAGCAGGGTCGGCCGAGCCCGCGGGAGGAGGACACTGCGTGGGTCCTTTCCCTGCAGGGGACGTTGCTGGGGAAACAGGGCCCTCGGGGCCTGCGGGGCGAGGGGCTGACGCGTCAGAAGGGACCTGTTCCCGCCTGGGAGGGGAGGACGTCTCCGCACAGACCCCGTCCTGTCCCATCTGGCAGGCGGGATTCTTCCCGGCTGCAGGAGCAGACGGTGAACAGATGGACGCCAGAGCGGCCGGCCCTGGGGTCGGGGAGGGGTCCCCCCACCCCCCGGCTCTGCCTGCCGGGCTCCAGGGCACGGAGGCCACGTGGTGAGGACGTCTGCGTCCTTCCCTGTGCAGTGGCTGCGTCAGCCCCTCCCCAGAGCTGGGGGTGGGACCAGGAGCTTCCCGCCTGCCTGGAGTGACCCCAGCACCCTCTAGCCCAGGCCACCAGCTGGGCCTCAGGCAGCACGCACCCCGCCGTGGGCTCCTGACCCTCCCTTCTCGCTCTGGGCGGCCCTTGGGGACATCTGGCTGCGGCAGCCCGAGAGGCCCAGTGCCTCAGTCACAGGTGACAGCTGCCCTAGCCCAGAGCTCTACGCAGCGAGGCCTGGGCAAGGCAGGATGGACAGCGCCCTGTCCCGCGGAGCCCCCGGCCCCTGGCGGCCTCCAGTTGGCTGACGGCCTGTCCGTGCAGCCCCCACTGCGTCCTCTTCCCCGTGATGGAACCCCGTTTGCTCCAGGCACCGGGAGGGAAGCCGGGAGCCCAGGTCAGAGCTCTCGGCCCGGGCGTTGCGTCCTACAGTGACCAGGCACCAGGTCCTGGGGGTTCAAGCCTGGTCCCGAAAGGAGCTGCCGTGAATCGGCCTCCCGTGTGCCCTCGGGTGTGACACGGCACTGACCCGGCCACTTCAGCTGCACCGCCGGCTGTCGGGCAGACGGCGTCCCGAGCCATCGCCTGGGAAGGGACATGCGTGTCCTGCCTGCCCCACACTGGGGACCCGGTGCGCCCATGCGGGCAGGTGCCCGACCGAGGCCTGCCGGGTGAGCGAGCGTGTCCTGGCCCCACCCTGGCCCACCCACAGCAAGGGCTCATCTCCCCGCGCTGGGCCTCAGCCCTCCCGGCTGCGAAACGGGCTCGGGGACCCTCGGGAACATGGAGGATCCACGCGGACGCTGCCTGGGGAGGTGCCGATGAACCCGCAGTTCCTCCCGGAAGCGCCTCGAGGCCCCTGGGGCGCCCGCCCCCGTGCACCCCCAAAGCGCGAGGGAGCCGAGACTACGAAGCGGGGCGGGGTCGTGTTTGTCTGGAACGCGTCACAGGGGAGACGTGCCGTGGCCCCGGCGGGGGGCTCGTCGGTGTGGGGCCGTGGCCCGCTGGGGAAGGGGCCGGAAGGCAGGCCCCGTGGGCGGTGGAGGCACGGGGCGGCAGTGACCCGCGGCGGGGCTGGCGGCCGCCCTCCCAGACCAGGCTGCTCCCTCCAGGGCCGGCGGGCAGAGCGGTGACGTCCTCGGCTCAGCAGTGAGGTCCTGGCGGCCGGGCACCGGCTAGGGGAAGGCGGCTCCGTCCGCGCCTGCCGGACGGTCCTCCTGGCCGCGGCGGGCAGCGCCCTCTGCCGGACCCACCCCTGTGCGCGGCAGCGGCCCGGCCGGTCCTCGGTGGCGGGGCGGGCTCCCAAGTCCGCAGGCTCTGGGCACCGGTCCTGCCCTGCGCGGCACACGGTCCCGATTCGTCTGCCCTCTCCCAGGCCAGCGCCGCCCGTCATAGCGCCGGGGCCTGGGCCGCCGTCCACGGGATGTTCGGCAGCAGCGGCAGCAGCAACGTGGCGGCCACCAGCGGTCCCGGGGTCCCCGGCAGAGGGGAGGCCAGGGAGGTGCAGGAGCAGACCTCATAGCCGTCCTCGGAGCGGCTCTGGTCGTGCTGTCCCGGGGGGGCGCGGGCCCCGTCCACACCCGTCACCGCCGAGCCGTCGGCCCGCGGGTCTCCACACACCAGCCAGTCCCGGGCCGTGGACTGCGGGTACCCGGGCGCAGCCTGCAGCTCGCCGTCCAGCACCTTCCAGTACTCCTGGCCGCGGAAGAAGTAGGAGGCCCCTGGGGGAGGAGGAGGCAGCGCTGAGCTCCGCTGGCCCCACACGGGGACTCCGCTGCACAGCAGGGGACACCGAGGGCCTCTGAGACGGGGTCAGAGTTTGCGTGGCCACAGCAGCACTGCCACGGGCCCGGGCAGCTCGGAGGAGCCCGCTGGTGGCAGGGGATGGACGGGACGACCTCTCAGAGCTTCCTTCCCTTCCCGGGGGTCACCGAGAGCCCACTCTGTGCCCGGACGTTCTAGGTTTTGGGGACGGAGCACTGACCACTAAACAAGACGGAAGACACTTCCGTCCTGGGGAGCTGCCCTGTGGGGAGGCTTCTCCACACCGCGGGGCGCGGGGAGGCCGGGGCTGTGCTCAGGGGCCTGGGGCCCGTGGTGGGGGCTGTGTGGGTGTCTCGGGAAGGTGCAAAGGCCCTGGGGTGGCAGCATGTTTGCTGTGAGAGCAGGAGGCAGAGAGTGGGCTGGGGGCACGGCCGGGCTACAGAGAGGGCGGAGGAACCCAAGGGGAGGGGCGCGGTGCTCAGGAGTGGGGGACCTTGGGGGTCAGAGGTGGGTGTGACCCCTCAAGCTCACCCCGACAGGTGCTGGGCTCCCCTCTGCTCAGGGAACCCTCCCAACAACCTGTTGCTGACCTGTCTACAGGTGGGGAAACTGAGGCTGCACAGCCCCGACCCAGCCCGGCGCTCACCATCGGACCAGCGCATGGCGTCGTCCAGCGTGCTGGGGACGCCCCTCCACAGGGGGCTCTGGGCGGGGTAGCCGGGGTCCATGCGCCGCGTGTGGTCATCGTAGCGCCAGTACAGCTGGTCCTTAAAGAAATAAGTCCTGTCATTGTGGGCCCAGGAGAAGGCGGCGTCCACGCCGCCCGGCGGCAGGCTGAAGTCGGAGACGGGCCGCGGGTATCCTTCCTCTACATTATTGTCCTTGAACACCCAGTATCTGTCTCCTGGGGGTGAGAGAGAGAGCCATGGGCCGGGGCTCGGCCCCACCCCGAGGGGCAGGGGGCTCCAGCCCTTCCCCCTCCCCACGTCCGCCGCCCTCGCCCGGGCCCACCAGGCCGGGCCCACCACAGTGCCGCGAGCTCACGAATACTCAGTGAGCAGCTGCTCGTGCCCGGCACGGGCGTCCCGTGCCCCCGGCAGCTGTGGACCCGGGTTCTGTGTGGCGGCCACTTCGTGGACGGGGACCTGGGTGCTTGGGCCGAGCCCCGAGGCACCACGCTTTACCCTTTTGGCTCTGCCCGTTCCCGTTCCGCGGGACAGGGCTGGGGACATCTCCGTGGGCACAGACGGGAAAGGGACTTGTGTGACTTTCACACTTTAGTAAGAGTTGACGCAGAAACCAGACATTCAAAAGTCCTTTGCCGGACAAAGGGAAGGGGGACACGTGGCTGAGGAGCACGTGGACAGATGCTCAGGTCACTAGAGCAGCTCAGGACTCAAGGAGACGCCGCCACCCCCGTCAGGACGGTCGGTCACAAACAGAAAATGAGCACTGGGGGTGGAGGCTGGAACCCGGGGGCAACGCCGGTGGGAACATGACACGGTGCAGCCACCGTGGAAACAGCTCGGAGTGTCCTCAAAAGTCTAAAGCGAAGGTTACCACGCCACCGGCAATCCCACCGCGGGGTGTTTGTTTACCCAGAAGGAACAGGGGCAGGGTCTGGAAGACCCACGTGCGTGGCCACGTGCACGGCTGCTCCACGGCCACGAGGCGCCTCCCGTGGACGGTGGATAAACGCGTGGTCTGCCCACACGACGGGACGTGACTCGGCCTTGGACAGGAGGGAACTCCTGTCTCATGCTGCCACGTGGACGCGCCCGAGGACACCGCGCGGAGTGAAACTGCCAGACACGAGGGACAAACCGCAGGACCCCGGTCTGAGGTCCCCAGAGCTCCAGGCTTGGAGACAGAGAGTAGGGGGTGTCGGGGCTGGGGGTCGCGGATCAGAGTTTGATGGGGACAGAGACCACTCTGGGAAGGTGAACGTGTTGGCGGACGGCGGTGACAGCCGTCGAACAACCTGGCTGTGCCTACTGCCACGGAACAGCACACTTACAAACGGTTAAAATGGTAAATCTTGCGACATATTTTCTACCACAATTAAAAAGGACACAAAAAAGTCCTTTGCTGGAGACTGGACAGAGCTGGAACGTGAGTCGGGAGGCGTTAGGAGACGACGGCACATCCGAGAACCGGCCGCACTGCAGCCGAGCGGGAGCCAGCCGGGGACGCAGGGGACCCGGGGGAGGGCGGGCTGCGGGCCCCCACGGTCTCACATCTGTCCCCACAGGTCACCCACACGCTCCTCGGGGAAGTGGGGACTTTAGCCTGGAGAGACCTGCAGACGCACCTTATCCAGGCGGCCACAGCGAACGTCACCAGAACTCACCACCCGGGTGACGTTCCTGCCTAACCTGCAAACCAGAGTCTGGTCTAGAGGAGACGCCAGGCAGAGCCACGAGGGACGGCTCAGGGGACGTGCAGGGGACATCCAGGCCACAAGGCGAATGTGGCCCCGGAGGTGCCGACCAGGGACAAGGCTGTCAACATTCAACTGCCCACGTCTCGTCACGGTGCAGGGACAATGCCTTCCTCTCAGGGGGTTCAGGAGTGACGGGTCATGAGGTCCGCGACTCACTCTTTTCGTAAAACAATTTTTTTAATTTAATTTTTTTGAGACAGGGTCTCTATAGGTTGCCCAGGCTGGTCTTGAAGTCCTGAGCTCGAGTGATCCTCCTGCTTCAGCCTCCAGGGCACCTGGGACTCTAGGTGTGCGCCACCGTGCCCAGCTTCTGCAGCTCACTCTTAACTGGTTCAGGAAAGAAGGCAGGGAAGGCCGGGCGAGGGGGTGCACGTGTGGTCCCAGACACTCGGGAGGCCGAGGCGGGAGGACGCTTGAGCCCAGGAGTCGGAGGCTGCTGCGAGCTGTGATCGCACCACGGCACTCCAGCCTGGCGACAGAGCGAGACCCTGCCTCGAAAGAGAAAGAACGAGTGAGCATGGTGAGCTAGAGGATGGGATTTGGGCATGGATATGGTATTTTTGCAGTTTTCCTGGAAGTTAAAATTTTTCAAAATAAAGTCTAAGACACAAGGAGGCTCTTTACGCAGTGACGTGAAACAATCTCCCGTCACAGCAAGCGGAGAGCGGGCGGGGGGCGTGCTGGCGTGGCAGCTGCTGTTTGTGCAAAGGGAATGAAACATCCGGGAAACCCGGCACATCTGCTTATTTGTGCAAATTTCCTTGAAAGGCGGCGTTTCCGAGGGGTGAACACAAAACATACCATCGAAATTATATAAGAATGTGCCGGAACACGTGCTGGTTCCCTCTTTCTCACTCAGGGTCTTTGTGGGCAGCCACGCGCCCCAGGGCCTCGGCTGTGCCTTGGGGAGGAATCGGGCCCTGGGGCAGCCCCTGCGCGGTGGCTCCCGAGGGCCGACAGTGCCGGGTGCCGGGTCTGCGCCAGCAGGGGCCGGGCGGGTGATGAGATGGGCGAGGACGCGGTTCACGTCACAGACACGCGGAATGTTCTTTGCCTCCTCAGAGAAATGGGGTCTCTCCCATGTTGGTGGACGTAGCCGCTGCCCTGGGTTGAACAGTGTCCCCACAAATTCACATCCACCCGGAACCTCAGAACGCGACCTTACTTGGAAACGGGTCTTTGCAGGTACGAACAGGTAAGATGAGGTCGTGCTGCATGAGAGTGGACCTAGACCGACGGCTGGTGTCCTTGCAGGGAGAGGGGACGCCGGGTGCAGACGCAGGCCGAGGCCGGGGGCTGAGCCAGAGGCGCCCACAGAGCACCCAGGGGAACCCACCCGCGCACCCTGGGTCTGGGATTTGCAGCTGCAGAGCTGCGGGGACAAACTCCTGCAGTTTCCAGCCCCCGCCTGCGGGGCAGAGACGTGGACGTGACAGAAAGGCTCGCGTTGCGTGCAAACAGGACGACAGAGGCTCTCCCTGGAACTGGGCCTGTGGGTGGGGCGGCCTGGAGAGAGGCAGCCGCCTGCCCCTGCCACAGTCCCTGGACCCTGCCCTAAGTTCTCCGCCTCCTCCTGGCCCCAAGTCAGCCCCTTGGACGTTCCTGGCACTCGCCGGACTGTCCCTGCCACAGGGCCTTTGCACTGGCAGATCCTGGCACAGAACCCTGCTCCCTCGGTCTCCGCTCCGAGCCATCTCCCGTCACCCCTCCTTTCTCGCTGCGCGAACCCTGCCCAAGACGAACCTCAGTACTGTGGTGCTTAGCGCGTGACCCCGCCTGAACCCGGGCAGGGGTCTTCATCCGTCTTGCCCTGCGTGGACCTGCAGCGGCCACGCAGGACGGGGCACGCGGTGGCGCCCAGTGCACCTGCGCTGGGTGCTCGGGAGAACGTGCGCCCCGTGCTCTGTGCCTCCGGGCGTATGCGAGGCCACGTGCCGCGGCGCTGAGGCTGCGGGGAGCCCGGGAGGCCCCGAGTGCACCGTGGGGACCACACACCTTTGAAGAAGACGATCTTGTGGTCGCTGGTGCGCTCGTACACCGCGTCCACGCTGTCCAGGTGCAGGGGCAGGCCCCGCCAGAAGCGGTGCATCTGCGCCGGCTGCAGGGACACCAGGTGCCGGTCTCGGTTCAGCCGCCAGAAGTACTTGCCTGGGGACACGGAGGGGGTGGCTGCAGGTGGCGGGTCTGGGGCCCGAGCGGGCCACGCCCTTCCATCCTCCGGCTGCGGGACCCCTGGATTACCTTTGAAGAAGAAAGCTTCCCCGCGGATCTGGGCCACCGCGTCAAAGTGGGTGCTGCACCTGTGGGGCACGTCCTTCCTGGGCCTGTGGGGGCAGAGAGAGCGGGTGGGCCGGGAGGCAGCCCCCCCCAGCACCCGCGGGGCCGGCGTCGCCAGGCCTCGGAACGGGCGTCTCCGCTGAGGCTCTGCCAGGCACGGTGGCTGCACCAGAAGAGGAAGCCGAGTTAACAGGAGGCCGGCAAGGACCCGCCCTCTGAGCAAGCGTCAGGGCGCTCGCGCACACGCGGGCAGGAGGGGAAGCTGAGGCAGCGCCGAGGGGCCGGCTGGGCACTGTCTACCTGAGAGCGAAGTGCACCTGGGACCCCGCTCCAGTTCTAGAGCTCTGTCCTAGAAAGTGTACTCATAGCATCACCATCATCATCAGTTCGTATAGATGGGGTCTTGCTATGCTGTCCAGGCTGGTCTTAAACTCCTGGCCTCAAGCAATCCTCCTGCCTCAGCCTCCCAGAGTGCCAGGATTACAGGTGTGAGTCACCACACCCAACCTGCATGATTGTTTGTGATGGCCAAGGACCCAGAACAACGTAAATGTCCAATAAGAGAGGAATTTAGAAATACAGGGTGGTCCACGGACACCAGTGTGGCACTCAGCTCTCCGAGGGACGGGCGAGTCGTCACAGACAGACACAGGCCTCTCAGAGAAGCCACACGTACGTGAGCGGCACTGTGGCTGCACACGTGGCTCTGTGTCCGCACCTCCTCACAGAAGTGCCGGGTACGTCCGGAAGGGACGTTTGCTCCCAGGGAGGAGGTCGGGTGCTGGGGTCAGGGGGAGAAAATGACCTTTTCAAGCTGGGCGCTTTCTGTGCCTTCCACTGCCTTGTGTCACCCACTCCGAAAATAAGTTACTTTAAGAAAAAGCCAACTTGGTCGGTCGCGGTGGCTCACGCCTGTAATCCTAGCACTCTGGGAGGCTGAGGCAGGAGGATCGCTCGAGGTCAGGAGTTCGAGACCAGCCTGTGCAAGAGTGAGACCCCCGTCTCTACTAAAAATAGAAAGAAATTATCTGGCCAACTAAAATATATATAGAAAAAAAAATTAGCCGGGCATGGTGGCGCATGCCTGTAGTCTCAACTACTCGGGAGGCTGAGGCAGGAGGATCACTTGAGCCCAGGAGTTTGAGGTTGCTGTGAGCTAGGCTGACGCCACGGCACTCACTGTAGCCCGGGCAACAGAGTGAGACTCTGTCTCAAAAAAAAAAAAAAAAAGAAAAAGCCAAGTTGGAGCCGCATCTTTCGGGCAGAGTGAAATTCAGGGCGTACAGCTAAGAGAGAAAAGTGCAAAACCATCGCACGCATAAAACCAAAACCACTCCCTGCAAAGCCACTGACGCCGCACCGTGTGCGTGAGCAGAGCGTGGTGAGGCTGCTATGCCGTGCGCCGGCCAGCTCCCAGGACAACGCAGCCCGGCCGACTGTCCCGGCTGAGCCCAGGCACCGGGCCGGGTCCACACGCCCCGGTCTTCCCCGTCCCCCCAGGCAATGTCCCTGCCGCGTGGAGCGGCGGCCAGCCACCCCGTGCTCCATGTGATGTCCAGACCCACAGAAGCCACCAGCTGATGCGGCGGTGGTGTCTGGTGGCACGAGGCTGGGCTGCTTGTCACGCGGCAGGTGACGGGCACAGGGTGAGAGGAAACCGTGTTGGAAGTTCGGTGTCTCTGCTCCGGCTTCCCGTGGGGCGAGCGGGTGTTTCCCTGCCCTGCCCTGGGAGTTCACGGACAGGGACAGTGTCACTCAGGCCGTGGCGGGACAGCGCTGGACGAGGACACACAGGCCGCGGCGGGAGGTGGCAGCGGGGCCATGGCTTACGGGATGCTGGACCGGTTGTCGGGCGACTCCGGCAGCAGCGGAGGCTCCTCGGGCTCCGGGGTGTGCGGCTGCACCGTGGGGGACACAGATTCCCGCACGCCTGTGGGACACAAGGAGAACCACGTCGAGCCCGGGACGCCGCCTGCCCCGCCTGCCCTGGCCCCGCCGGAGCTGGATCAGGCGGGCACAGCCGGGCGCCGTCGGGCCAGACCACACGGGCGTTTAGACACCGCCTGGAAATCTCGCTACGCGCCCGAGCGCACCGGGAACGGTGTTCCAAGACTCGCACCCCAGTTCACAGCACGGCTCCCACGGCCGAAGGTGGACACAGCCACAGGCCACAGGGACAAACAGATGAGGAAGACCCCGCAGTCGCGAAGAGAAGGAAGCTCTGCTCCGGGCGGCCACGTGAGGAGCCGTGAAACCCGCGCAGTGCGAGGGCCGGGGACAACGGCTGCAGGACGCGCCCTTCATAGAAACGTCCAGAACTGGCCCATCTACAGCCACAGAAAGCCCATCGGGGGCTCCAGGCTGCCCTCGGTATCTGGGGGACAGACACGGGATTCTGCCCCGGGGGGCCGAGGGTCTCAGGGACGGCTCTGGGAAAGGCCGGAGGGGCCCAGCCGTGCACCCCATGGACGCGCTCTCTGACCCCCCACGCGTGTGCCAGGCGCCCGTGTCGGCTGTGGGTCACACTCACCGTACAGCTGCCAGATGCGCACTCTGTCCTCGTAGGGGAGCCCGTAGCGCAGCGGGTCGCCCACCGGGCCCTGGTAGTACGGCCGCATGATGGAGCGCGCGGCAGCCGCGTGGCTCAGCCCCAGGGCGTGGCCGAACTCGTGGACGGCAACTGCAAACAGGTCCATCCCGTGGGCATCTGGGGACATGGGACCACGTGAGCCGGGGGGAGGGGCTGGCAGCCACCTGCCGAGTTGGGGGGCCGCAGTGCCCCAGGGTGTGGGCCGGGGCCAGGGTGGCTGTGGGGGCCACCGTCCGGCTAAGCCGGGCTGCCGTGGGGTGTGCCCGTGGGGGCCCTGGTCCCGGTCACATGGGTTCCAAGGGTCGCTCGGGGCTCGCTCGATCCCCACTGAGGCTCTGTGGGGTCTGCCGGGCCCAGGGGTCCCCACGGACTCAGCGCCGCCCAGACGTACCCGAGGAGCGGAAGGTCCAAGCCTCGTCATCGTCAAAGTGGGTGTCCCCCGCGGTGTGGTGGTCGCCGGGGAAGAAGGCGTGGGCCACGGTGCCGCCAGGGCCGTCGAAGGGGTAGCCGTCGTTGTGGTCGGCCTTGGAGAAGTCGATCTGGATGTCGGCGGTGCTGCCCGCCACCTCGTGGAAGTTCAGCGGCGTGATGTCGCTCCAGACCTTGAGCGCGTAGTACATGAGCGCCCGCACCGTGTCGCGGCCCAGCGCCGAGTCCCGCGGGAACGTCCGGACCCTGCCGGCGGGGGTCAGAGCCCAGAGTCCGGTCACGGAGGCCCAGTGTCCCCTGCCCGGGCTGAGGTGCCTCCCTGGGACACCCCTCCCTGAGGCTAAGCGCTGCCCCCAGCCCGGGGTGCCTGTGTCCCCGAGGGTGCACCGTGACCTGCCCTTCCCCCTCCCTGGGGCTAAGCGCTGCCCTTGGGAAGACCCCAGGACTTCACGCAGGATGGACCGGAAGGTGGAAGCAGGGGACAGTCCGGGTGGGCTGAGACCCCCAACACACCAGGGTCCCCTCCAGAGTGCAGCCCCAGCCCGGGCCCCTCGGCGGGTACACCCTGACCCCCAGCCACCCACTCCCACCCAGGGAAGGCCTCTCTGAGCCATTTCTGACCCCAGGGACAGAGAAGGGGACAGCCCAGGGGCAGTGGGTCAAACAGTGCCCCCCAAACTCGTGTCCACCCAGAACCCCGGAATGTGGCCCGACTAGCAAACGGGGTCTTTGTGGACGGAAGGGCTGGGACGAGGGCATAGGACTAGGGTGGCCCGACTGCAGGGAG
>JAQIFY010006000.1:0-10632 GCA_028533085.1 Varecia variegata
GGGGGGCTGGTGCTCCAGGAGGTGAGGGGTGCACCAGGGCCCAGGAGGTCAGGCTCACACCAGCAGATGTGCATTATGAGGCTCACTCTGTGCCAGACATATAACACCTCACTGTATCCTCAGAACAGCCTTAGAGTTAGGACTTGCATTCCTCCCATTTTGCAGCTGAGAAAACTGAGGCACAGACCAGCTAGGTAACTTGCCTACGGCACATGGATAGTAAATGGTGGAGTGGGGATTTGAACCCAGGCTAGCTGATGCAGACCTTGCACAACTAATCACTGGACATACTGCCTCGCTGGCTGAGTAGATGGAAGCTGCTCACAGAAAGTCCCTAAGGTGTCGCTGTTGCCTGGTGCTTCTCTTGGTGGGGGTAGGGCGTGGGGGAATGGGATCCTGAAGGGTTTGCTGCCAGGGAATGGGATCCTGAAGGGTTTGCTGACACATGAGACACTAACTAGCTGTGCAACCTTGACCAAGTTTCTTGCCCTCTCTGGGCCTCATCTATAAATTGCAGTGTTCTAAGCACCACACCCCCACACCTTCCCCCCCATCATGTTCACCTGACGACCCACTTGGAAACTCAGGCACGGGTTGCTTAGCAACTAAAATCAAGGTCTTGGTTGAGTGGAATGGAAAGGAGGGAGGACAGACGAGAAGTGCCATGCATGACGCTGATGCCACTGAGCCGTCTCTTGTAAGAGACTGTGAATGCCGTGACTAGCTCTTCTCCCCCACCCAACCAGCCCCACCAAGAGCCTCGGGATGGGGGCGGGGGGGGGGGGCGGGCATCTCGCTCAGGGAGATGAGCGAGGCCATCCAGAAATGGAAACTGCCCTCAGGACTAAATCAGGCCTGGAGTTTCTCAGGCAAGGCAAACAGGCAGCCATTGTTCTAGAAGCTGTCAGGAGAAGGGCCAGTGGTAGGGGTCTTGGCCAAGGCCTCTGGGCCCCACTGGCCCCCAGGGAGATGCTCTGTTTCAGGTCATGCCACCTTAGTTCCACAACCTGTATCATTTTTGTTTCCTGAAGTGCTGGGAGCCGTGGACACATTGGGAGAGAGCTTCTAAAGCTGTGGGCTGGCCTCTACCTGGGGGCTGGGGGATGACGGCTGCCCCTGTGGACAGACCCTCCTGCGGACCGAAAATCTACTATTAGCAACACACTCCTCTGGGTCTCAAGAGTTTGGTCTTCTGAAATCTCACCCTGCCTTAACCACATGCAAATTCCCTTGGTAAAGGAAAGCCATTGTCATCATCAACAACTTAGTAGATGGGCTTTTGGACCCTGAGAAGTGGCTGATGCCAGGATGCCTGGGCAGGGGGCCAGAGGGTGTCCAGGCATGTCATGCAACTGTGGATAAGACCCTTCTCCTTGGGGCCAGGATTTGTCATGGACACAACAAAGTGCTGGGAATATGCCATCGCTGGGGTCCCCTCTGACTCTGGCATCGTGTCAATGTAAGTCTGGGAGTGGGGCACTGGGAAGGCAGGCCAGGGAGGGGCGTGCACTGTGAGGGTGGTGTGGCCTAGGCCAGCTCGGAGCACAGGTGCTCCAACTCCGGCCCGCTGGATGGGCCAGTGCCCCGATCTGAGCCAGCAGGACTGCAGGAGCCCATCCCCAACCCCCAGCACCCTCCTCCTCCCCCCAACCTGGAGCTTATTATAGTAATAACGACAGAAGCAGGATAGCTCGGATCTATTGAGCACTTGCTGTATGCCAGCCACTGTGGCAAAACCTTTACATGCATTACCTCATCTAACCCTGGCAGACAGCCCCACTCCGGACACGCAGGCAGGCTGACCGGGGAGAGGCACCACCCGGCTCCAAAGCGGGCCCAGGGCTCCCTCCCCAGCCCGGGCACTCAGCCTGGCACAGACACACCAGTCATGCCTCCCTGGAGACCCCTCATCACTGTCCCTCTCCTCTCTTAGGCACAAATGTCTAGACTGTGGGCAGGTAGGGTGAGCTCAGGGCTCGGATATTCAGGGACTGTACCAGACACAGAGACGGTAGCAGGAAGGCCGAAGACAAGGCTGCCCCTTGCTGGCTGCAGGCTCCAGGGCCACCAAAGCTCATGGGCCACTGCTGGGACTGGGTGGCCCAGGGAAGGGGAGGGGAGGGGGCAAAGAACTTGGCATCCGCATGGCTCCCGCTTACTGAGCACACACTATGTGCCAGGCTACGTGCTAAGTGCTTATACAGCACCCTGAGAAACAAGTACCATCATTATTTCACAAATAGGGAAACCAAGGCACAGAGAAATTACATTCCAAGGATTTCCCAGCTAAGGGATGGAGCTTGATTTCCGAAGGAATGGGAGGCTCAGGCCTCAGAAGAAAAATGGAGAGTAGATCAAGCAGACTGGCAAACTGCTCTGGAGGCCAGGCTAGTGCCCTGGGCAAGGTCGGAGCCCCTGGCCTGAGTTCACAGGGTCCTAGCAAACCAGGCACTATCATTTCCAGCCCCCCTGGCTCTGCAAGGAACGGGAGGGATGGAGCCAGGGAAACAGCTCTGCTGAGGCCCTGGCCCAAGGCATAGGGATGGGTTCTTTGACCTCCCCTGCTACCCACCAGACAGGCTATATCTCTGGCTCCCTGGCCCCAAACCCAGAGAACTCCTGTCCCATAACCTTGAAATAAAATTAAGAAAGCAACGCTTCCATTTCTGCTGAAGGGTTTGCCTTCGCTTTTCTCAAAATAAGCAGCCATTCTTCCAAAAAAGGGAAAACACAAAGCCTGGCTGTCAATCTCAGGCCTCAGACAAATGGAACGAAGTTGCGACTTCTCTCTCTTTCAGAGCACAACTCTCCTCCCTTTCCCAAGTCACTTACTGTACTTCAGGCTGTCATGGGCTTTGAGATGCAAATTGCACCAAGCGGAAGGCAGGGAGAAGAACAAAGAACAATTGAGGCAAGATCTGGAAAATGGATTTGGAAAAAGCTCTCTGAATTCCCCCCGGAGAGGGAGAGACCTCACCGCAGAGGGGAGCCCTACTCAAGAGTCGTGGATTTTTCATGGGAGAGAGAAGGTTTGAGAGCTCAGTGCTGCTCATGGGGGAGTGATGGGGAGTTACAGAAATCTGGGATGGGAGCGAAGGCTTTGGGTGAGCAAGGAGGTCTGACTTTATTACAGTCCTCAGCACTGGGCTGGGCACCTTTCCCCCGCTTCTTTTAATACTAGGCTGTGAGCCATGGAGCTCATTGTTCCACCAACTCCTGAATTTGACTCCAGAGTGAGGCCAGCTGGGTCAGGCCTTACTGTCCTAAGGGCTTTAAGGGGAGGATGCAGCCCCCTTCAGTCTGGGCAGCCCCTGGGGGGCACTACATTCTCCCTGGGGCCTGGCAGGGAGGCGCTGCCAGGACCAGTGAAGAGGAAACCCCAGCTTGGGGGGAGATGGGGAACCTGTCTCTGGGACATGTCTCAGGTCAGCCCAATCCCCCCTTGCTGAGGACCTACTGTGAGCCAGCCCCTGCAGCCAGACAAGCTCCCCACCTCCCAGGGTTGTCAGTCCCAGAAAGGCAGCTAAGCGCACTGTAAACTCCATGCGGGCAGGGACTTGGTGCTGTTTACTGTTGCATCCCTGGCCCAGGAACTGTGACTGAAACATAGCGGGTGTTCAGTATCCATCCACTGGCAGGCTGGGTGGGTGGGTGGATTTATGGACGGAGGGACTAACTACCTAGAAAATAAGGAAGCACGTGGCAAGTGCTCCCACAGCGATAGACACAAAATGCCTCCGGGTGGGTACATCATGGAGCTGACGATGCGATGGCCTTGCGGGAGGAGAAGCCATTCTTGTATTCCGCACAGTGCCCACCAGCACGCTGACGAGGACATATTTGAATAAAAGGTTGTCAGAAGGGAACAGAATGTGAAAGCTAAAATGAGTCCTAGAGATTACGTGGTCTAACCCCATCATTTTGCAGAAAGGAAAACTGGGGCACAGGAAGGTCAAGTGACTCACCCAAGGTCGCACAGCACCTGAGTGGCAAGGCGGAGAGTCAAGCGAGGTCTGTTTCCAGTGCCTGAGCTCTTAGTCACCGCCCTGTTCTGCTCTCCTCGCTGAGATGCTGTGCGGAGTTTTGCTACCATTCTTGTCTCAGCCCATCTCCACCACCCACCCCTGCAGGGCCTGGGAGAACTGGGGTAAGTGGCCAGCCCTGGTTAGGTCTCCCACCCCCAAAGACCAGAGAAGCAAGAGGAGACCACACCGAGTGGGGAGAAGGAGGAAAATGCATCGCCCAGCCCTGGAGACCCAGGGGGAATGTCTGCCACCAGGTTGAGACTGGGCAAGGTTGTAGGGGGGAGACTGCAGGAGTGACCCCCACCTGGAGACCAAGCCCAGCATCCCAATCCCAGAACCGAGCAGCTGCTTTAAGGTGAAGTTACTAGTTAACTTCATTATATGCAGCCAAAGCTGAGCATAAATGATCAATCCCAGTTTCTAGAGAAGCAATAATGCCCTATCATTTTTAACCGCTGGCAGGGAACACATAAGGTGCACATGTTTAAAAGCTCCCCTCACCCAACCTCAGGTTGGTTCCTTGTGCAAGACATGAGCATGACCCTGGGGTCTCTCGGAGACCAGGCCTGATGTTACCTGAGTCCACAGTGCCTAGCCTGGTGCTGGAGGCACAGTGCTTGCCCCATGACTGCAGGAATGGTGCTATCTTGTCTGGGCCCCCGCTCTAGGAACCCTCCCCTGCCTCTCCTTGCCCGGGAATTGTTGCTTCATTCCTTCAGAGAAGAAGCTTCCCCACGATCTGCTGTACTTGCAGGGAGTTTGGAACACCCATTCTCCTGGCTTCCAGAAGAGATGGGCACGAGTGGTGTCGGCACACCAGAGCAGTACAGTAAAGTACTGGCTGAATTAATGCTCAAGGAAGTCCTTGAAGTCACCCAAATGGCAGTACTAAGAATACAAGGAACATCTACGAAAATGCTCCTCTCTAACCCTCTGTAAGGTGGGCAGGCATGCAGCTGGGAGAGCCCTGGGTTTAACTTCTTACTCTGTTACTTGTGTGCTGTGCAGTCTTGAAGAAGTCGCTTGACTTCTCTGAGCTTCTGTTTCTTCATCTGTAAAATGGGGAGAATAATTGTACTTTCATCATGGAACTTGAGGTGAGATTCAAGAAGAGCAGGTATGTTAGACCTTCAAAAGCTCCCCAGGCCACAATGACTGGGGTAGGGGAGAAGAGTGTACCCCACCCTTGGAGACCTGGTATATGGCCAGGCTGAGAACGGTTGGGCTATGGGGGGAAGCCAGATTCCTGAGATCCGGGCCAGGTTTCTTTTCTTTCTACCAGGTGCCAGTTGGGGTACCAGGTAGAGCAGGTTGGGGTACCAGGTAGGTCTGTTTCCAGCCTTGGTCTTCTCGTGGCCTGGATGTGGAGGTGGTGGCAGACCGGTGGGTGCGGAAGGACAGGGCGGCGCACCTGGGGAGGCTCGGTGGTTAATCAGGCCGCCGGGCACAGTGCCTGGTCTCTGGAATATTCATAAGGCCCCTCCAGCTGTGCCAGGCAATCAGGGTGCTGATTGCTCCCCCATCTGCAGCTTAACATTCCACTCTAGGGAGCTGGCAGCTGAATGTTAAGTAGGGAAAAACAGGCCCTGGCCTTCACAACAGCAGCCTGAACAAGAGCCCCGGGGAAGGCAAATCCACTCCTCCCAGATCTGCCAGCCAGCCAGCACCGATCTGCCCACCAGCCTCTCGGGCAGTGGACAGAATCGTGGATTTGGAAACAAGGGAGCTGGCCTGGGGTCCAGCTCTGCAAAACCACGCATGCCTGTCTCTGTGGCCTCAGCCTCCCCAAGTGTGCACCAGGATGGAGCTATCAGCCTGCTGAGAGGGCCAGCTAGGACAGAGTTTGTCGGGCCCCGAAAGAGTGCAGCACAGAGCCAAGCATCACTGTGGTGGTTGTTTATGGTTGTGGACGTGGCTTCCTACTCTGGAGACAAGGTTTTCATTACAAATGTGGAGATCGCAAGCAAGCTGGCTTTGCGGGAAACTGAGCAAAGAGAGAAAAGCTCCCTGGGAGGTTCTGAGCCTCCCTTGGAAGGCGTGGTCTCAGGGTAGAGATTCGGGGTCCTGCCAAGTGCTATTACCCTATTCTGGCCCAAACCTCTAGGAGAAGCAAGAAAAGAACAAGAAGAGACACCATACAGTAGAGGGAAAGAAATTTAGAGAAATGCCACCAAAGCAGAGGTCGCTCAGGACAATAATCTGGAGCCATTTCGTGAAGGGACAAGAGCGTGCTGTCATCCGTGCACAGCACATAACCAGCTCTGACAGTGATGATTTGGAGTCACCAAGAAATGGCCAAAATCTACTCTGTGTGTGCATTGAATAATATATAGGCAACCGTTTTTAGGGAGATTTCTATCGAACTACGGGGGGAGGAGAACTGGAGCTAAAATGATTTAACCTTCTTCCTAGAAAACTGACCAATGTGGAGCGCTCATCTCTACCGACAGATAAATGAGGGGGCTCTGAATTTGGCATGACTGTGACTGTCTTACAGCCCCCACCTCCCTCTGTCCCCACCCAGCCCCAGCCGGGTGTCCCATGCCTGCAGGCTCAGCCCGACCACAGCGGGCGGCAGACGGACAGCCTTGGCCCAGGAGGCAGGGAAAGGCTGGCACTCGCCTTGCTATCTAAGCAGCCCCTCTTTGGGGGCAGGTCCCTATTCCACATCGTCCCCAGACACCAGGGTCCTGCCTCAAACTAAATGAACTTCTCAGATCAAGGAGCTGCCGCACCCTCCCACCCGGTCAGACCCCGGCCCCCCACACCCTCACTATGGGTACTTGAGTTTCGTTTGAACTTTCTACAGGGAGCTCACACCATGTGTTACTCTGGGAGGAAACGCAGGCAAGGTAGGTAACAGAGGGCTGATGTTCGCGGTAGATGAAGACATCCTCTGACCAGGAGGCCAGCAGGGCCTCTGAACCGCAGTGACTCCCTCGTCACATCGACAAATTGCTTTTATTGTTTTTTGCTAAAGTACCAAACGTTGAGCGTTCATTGCAAAAAAATTTAGAAAATATGGGTAAGGAAAAAAGATGATTAAAGAGCCCTGGTGATCCCAATAGCCAAAGAGAACCACTTGTGACATTGGGTGTATATTTTTTCAGTCTCTTTGAGATAGGCAGATGGACAGATATTTTTACGTGGGATTAGTCATATTTGCATGGGATTCATCGTATCATATTTTTTTCACTTAACAGCATATCATAAATAGTTTTCTCTCGTTAAATATTTCTCTGCCTCGGTGGTTCTCAAAGTGTGGTCTGGGAACCCCTGGAGATGCCCAAGACCTTTCTTTGGAGTCCATCAGGTCGAAATTATTTCCATAATAATATTGAGACAGTATTTGCCATTTCATTCTCATTCTCTCACGAGTGTACAGTGGAGTTTGCCAGATGTGATGTGTGATGTGCGAATCCAGCCATCTTCTGTTAAGCCTGACTAATGTTAAAGAGATTTGCAAAAGTGTAAAATAATGCCATTCTTCTCAATAACTTTTTGTTTTACAAAATGTAGTTATTTTTCATAAAAATATGTTTTTCAGGAGAACATAAAATAGTTGTATTATTGAGTTAACAAATATATACTTTTAAAATTCCTTCACTTTTATTTTGAATATGATAAATATTTATAGTTATAACCCATAGAAATAAAAGTTTTTAGGGGCCGGGCGCGGTGGCTCATACCTGTAATCCTAGCACTCTGGGAGGCCGAGGCGGGTGGATTGTTTGAGCTCAGGAGTTTGAGACCAGCCTGAGCAAGAGCGAGACCCTGTCTCTACTAAAAAAAAATAGAAAGAAATTATCTGGACAACTAAAAACATATATATAAAAAATTAGCCGGGCATGGTGGCACATGCCTGTAGTCCCAGCTACTTGGGAGGCTGAGGCAGTAGGATTGCTGAAGCCCAGGAGTTTGAGGTTGCTGTGAGCTAGGCTGACGTCACGGCACTCTAGCCCGGGCAACAGAGTGAGACTCTGTCTCAAAAAAAAAGAAATAAAATTTTTTTGGATCCTCTATGATTTTTAAGAGTGTACAGTGATCCTAAGACCGAACGTTTGAGAGCAACTGCTCTACGTCATCACTGTTAAGGACTGTATAGTGTCCCTTGGTGTGGCTGTCCCCTAATTTGTTTACCCATTTCCTTACTGATGGACCTACAGGTTGTTTCCAATTTTACACTATTATAAAAATGCTGCACACATCATTAAGTACTCATGTAAAGTGAAAACTTCTTGAAGTGAGAAAACAACAGAAATCAACTGGTCGTGTGAGTCATCACTATTAGTCGGTGATTAGTCAGGTTAAACAAAAGATATTACAGAATGTGAACAAATACAGTTGAAGAATGTGTATATCAAATATAAGTACATACATATCACACATTTCTCTAGAGAGACTTATACTCTGTAAAGAACACTTTTTTTCCTGCCCTCAATGAAACATTTACAAAATCGGATCATATTCTAGACCAGGGTTACCGACAGTATAAAACCCTCTGTTACGATTATAGAAATTGAGAGGAAGAGTTTAGAAACTTTTAAGCAATTTGACAGAGAAATTTTATTTCTGTTGAATGTCATAAAAATTGAGGTTTGTATAAAAAATCAAGTGCTAAAAAATGCTGCAAACATTTTTTTATACACTTGAGAATATTTCTGTAGGATGGATTCCTAAAGTGGAACTGCTGGACCTGCAGACACACGTGGTTAGGTGCTAAGAGACATTATCAAGAAGCCTCACTGACATCGCACCAGGAGTGCCTCTGAGCACCTGCTCTCTCACACCTTTGGCAATACTGAAGATTAGTACTCTTTTAAATCTTTTCCAACCAGTCGGTTAAAAGATACATTTTGTCTTCTGTGAATTGCTTATTTAAATCTTTTGTCCATTTTTCTTTTGGCTTCTTTTTCTTATTGATTTTTATGGAACTCTTTATATATTCTGGACACGAATCTTTTATCTTTTATATATTGCAAATATTGTACTCAAGTATGTGGCTTGCCTTTTCATCTTGTTTAGGTGTCTCATTGTCATACAGAAATTTTATCTTTTTAAAAAATTTATTCTCATCTATTAAACATTTCCTTTATGGTTTTAAGGATTCTTATCTCGCTTAAGAAGCCTTTCCTCATTGTATGATTTTAAAAATGCACTCCATTTTCCTCTAAGACACCTGTAGCTTTTCTTTTCTTTTTTATTTTCAATGCTTAGAACTTTAATCCATCTAGAATTAATTTCTGCTGTGGTGTGAGGCATTGAGTGTTGAACCTTGCAAGCTATAAAGTGGAGTAGGGCAAGGTGCTGGCAACAGGCTGGAGTCTCAACAAGAACCAGCCTGCGTGTTCCTGGGACCTGCAGGCCTGCTGCGGACTGGACCGGTGGAGCTGAGTGACAGAGACCTGAGGCCATCTGGCTCGGGAGGGGAGCAAGCTACACTTGAGGATCCTTCCGAATGTGTTAGAACATCTATGGGCCTTTGCCAGGTCGACCAGCAGAGCTGACCGCTTGCCCAAGAAAGTCATCAAATATCTTTAACATGTCATGTGGTTCCCAAGGAGTTCATGTCTGTCATCCCACTTAATGCCAACAAGGGAGATGTAGGCAGAGGAGGATGTATGATCCTGGTTTTGCCATCACAGGAGAATAAGGGGCAGAGAGGTGAAGCGACATGTCCGAGGTCACAGGCTGGCAGAGGGCAGAGTCCAGACCTCCTGCCACCAAGTGCATGCTCCTTGGACCTGTCTGCATGTCCAGCTCTGTCCTGAGAGCTGCCCCCTTTGGTGGAAAGGAGGGTCTGGCCTAAGCCTTTTCCAAATATGTGCTCCCCCACTTCGGGTAGGAGACACTGGAAAAATCCATCCTCCACCACCAGCTGACAGTGAATTTTGAGAACCAAGGCTTCCTTCCACATGCACCTCCTCCTCCCCCTGAGTGGTTTGGCAGAGGGTGGGAGTGGGGGTGAGTCAGGCCAGGAAGGGGGAACTCAGCCATAAACAAGTGGGACTGACAGCGAGCACTTTCTCTGAGGCGCGTGACCTCCCACGGGCCTCCAGGGACTCCGCCTGAATGGCTACAGCTTAAAAATTTCATGATCTAGGCTTTGCAGATTTAATCTGCTATATTCACATAAGCAGCCACAGAAAGGGGAAAATCTTCAGATAGGAGGTGGGGGATGAGGAAGAAGGTAAGTTATTTCCAGTCTCTCGGTGGAGAGCAGTTTTTTTTTTTAACGAGTGTACCATTTTTGCAGATGCTCAATGGGTCTTCCTCCCTTCCTCCTCCAAACCAAAAAGATGTCCAGGAGGCAGAATTGTAGGGCTAGACCTGGCCTTGGAGACCGGGGTGTTCCAATCCCTCAGTTAACAGAACCCATATGCAATAAGGGAAGTGGGTTGTCCAAGTGGATACCTTAGGGCATGCTCTGGAAAGATCTCAGGTCTCCTGGATCCCAGGCCTGCACGTGTTCTGCTGACTCTCAGGAAGAGCCCAGGGAAATATAGCCACTGGATGTTTCATGGGGAAGGAAAAGGTGGCCAGGGAGAAGCCAGAGAGAAATAGGGCAACATGCCCACCAGCAACCTAGGAGGTCTCCCCTCTGCCC
>JAQIFY010006001.1:0-10631 GCA_028533085.1 Varecia variegata
TAGAAGAGACAAAATATTAATAAGTGAGGAGGTCGAGGTTGTGCAATTTTCCCAAGAACACACAGAGGTACCATGATCCCGGTAATTGGGTCTGTGCAGTGTCCTTCCTGGATGTCATTCAACATTCTTTTGACTATACAGGGAAGACACACCTGATTAATCACCAATTATATGATCACTTCTCCTAAAGATTTAGGTAAAGCAAAGGACACAATTTAATGTGAAATCTACAATTAATGCTATTATTCTCATAATCTTTAAATATTTTGTTCTTTTAGATTTAGATTATCCACCTCTGTATACAATGAAGACTTGGAGAAATTATTATATGTGTGCAACCTTAATTTCAGTTGAGGGCATTCTTTTTTACATTTTTATGTTGATATAAGGAAAAGAGATCATAAAGTATCTAAACATACTTTTTATATAGAATTTAACTGAGTAGGAGAAGGGGAGTTGATACTTTTGTAGTAGTATACACTGATGGTTTAAAAAGTTATGACATCCATATTTTTGTTGAAAATAAGTTTTGGAGAGAGAATAAATTCCAAATTCTCAGGACAATCATTTGAAAAGGAAGAGTATTATATGTGTGCAATATTTTGTACCAGGTGGGCATTTTCTTATTCCTCCTCAAAACGTTTATGTTTTATTTTCTTAAGAACAATATATATTTGTGTTTATGTCTCAAGACAGGTGTTACTGTTACTTAGTTAGCTGGTTTATTTTTTAACTAATTTCCATCTAACTGACTATGGTCTTTGTCATTCCCACCAGCTGTGCACTCAAACAGCTGTGCCTTCTCCTCTTTCACTCAGAGCAATTTCCAGGGACTCGTATTTAAAGGAGAGTGAAATGTTGTCTCTAATTATAACAGCAATCTGTTCCGCAGCGGTTTTCACACTCTACTTACGTTCCCTACTGTGCTTTTCCAATAGTTTTGCCCTTTCTTCCATTTCTCTAATTTTTGTTCAAAGCCATCAAACTGCTGGTTAACTGAATTAATTTTAAAGTATGTTACGTCTAGAACACTTTTTTTGCAGCACATAGGATTGTTTACACTGCTATTTAGTATCAACTTAGAGTTATTTCTCCAAATATCAAAGACAAGGTGAACTGTTGGGAGGAGTAAGGTTTGTTAATCTCTGATATTTATTATCTTACCTTACCACCCACCTTACTAGAATAAGAAAGCATGGATGAACTAAAAGAGTATCTCAGATCAGTACAAAGTCCTTTTCACACGTGTTAATTCACACAATTTCTATTTTACAGAAGAATACCAATGTAAAACAATTAGCAAGAATTTGCTTTATTTAAGAGATGTAGCAAATAAATTAAATCTCTACTACCCATGCAATAAAATGTGTGCTCAGTTTCCAAAATATAGCCTAAATGATATAACTTTTATTGTCTTTCATAGTTGTTTAAACCTGGTTCTTAATTTCATGAAAAGACTGATTACAGGCCAAGGAAAAAACATCTCTAGACAAGATCGGTCTCTAAACAAGAATTCAAGCACCTTTATGCAATTCATGTTATGATTTTGATATACTGGTCACATTCAGATTGTAAATGTAATAATTACCTGGTTTTTTAATATCAAGAAATTTAATGCTCAAAACATAAATAAGGGTATGTTTTATTGGTGATTAGGAAAGACCTGCAATCATTTCAGGTTTTTTATTTGCTATTGAAATAGAATGTTTTCTTCCAAGTATTATTTATCTTATCATATAGTTTATATATGTAAAAAATCTTGTTGATCATTAATATGTAACCTGCCACCTAACTTACTTTGATTATTAACACTAAAATTAAATTGATTCTTTTAGATATTTTTATGTTCATAATCACATCAGCTGAGAATAACAAACTCACCTTTGCCTTTTTTTTCATGTTTATATCTCTTGCTTCTTTCTTGGCTCTAATAGCATTTTCTCTTAGTTCCAGAATAATTATTATAATACAGTGATTTTAAGTGTTCTTGTCTGTCTCCTAATCTCAGAGGGCTTTCAGTGTTTCAGTGTTGAACTTTTGATTCTCATTTGAGATATTTCTTACAAATAGCCTCTTATTCAATGTGCAATGTCACAAAGAGGGAGCAGTATGGAGGAAAAAGCTTACTCTTCCTTTTCAAATGATTGTCCTGAGAATTTGGAATTTATTCTCTCTCCAAAATTTATTTTCATCAAAAATATGGACGTCATAACTTTTTTAACCATCAGTGTATATATACTACTACAAAAGTATCAACTACCCTTCTCCTACTCAGTTAAATTCTGTATAAAAAATAGAAACAGATACTTGATGATCTCTTTTCCTTGTATCAACATAAAAATGTAAAAAAGAATGCCTTCAACTAAAATTAATAAATGCACTTGTCCATTTCCTGTACATATGAGATTATTTTCCTGGCATGATATCGCATATATCTAGCTTCAATGACAAGAAATATACTGAGGTGGTTTGTTCTATATGCTTCTCCAATTGGACAAGAACTATAAAAATATTCCTCCCCAGGAAAGGGGTGTCCTTTTTAATTATTTTACCACATTTTCCACAAATTTATATAAAATGAATATGCTGGATCTTTATAAAAGTTCTGAAAACAACTATAGTGCCACTTCTTTCCCTTTACAGACAGACACAAAGCCAGGTTGAAATATAAAGAATACCAGAGGTTTTAGAATCTGAAGGAGCAGGGTAGGAGGCCACTTATAGTTTACTTATACTCACATGTATAAAGAGAGGCAAGAATAAATGGAATGGAATAAAAGGATGGAGTAAATGACCACTGACATCCCATGTGTGTGTGCACGTGTACAGGCATGAGTGTGAATTCAAGCAAAGGAAGTATTTGTATTATGTACATACACTCTTAACAGTCTATAGAACATTGGTCAAAGTTAGGTACCACAAAAATTAAGTCATGTCAATATTTTCATTCATAAGTAAAAACATTCCCACTCCATCTCTCCATTGTAGTTACTATGCATAAAAGTGGGTGTTGCACTTACTATTTCCTGTAATAATTTATATTCCTCAAGGGGAGTTGTTTTCCCAACTTAGTTATAATTCTTATTCAGCCTATGTTTGTTAAAATACACAGTAAGTTCCTTTGGTAGACATTTATGTTAAATATAGTCTTTAAATTAGTTTTTAAAAAGCTGCTAGTTTTTCTGCGTGTGTTTGTATGTGCGTTTGTACACACACACAAATATAAACATTTCACACCAACCTCTTCCCTCAATAAGATGTCTTTAGTTAGAAATAAATAGATCAGGAGGGACATTTCTTGTCATGGCATTTGTCTCCTGACAGTTATTCAGTGATGTAAAGCTGAAAAGGGCTCTATGCTCATGGTGAAAAAAAGTTCCCAGGACTTGACAGGGAAGAATGTACTCATTCCGTGCCTAGAGCAGAAGTCTGGGGAGATAAACAGAAGAAAGATAGTCAGTGAGCAAATTCATCAAGACCGACATAATATATTTCTCCCTCTGGCCTGATGGCTGATGTTGTACTCTTCCTGCAAGTGACAAAACTGCAAAACCAGTTCTACAAAACAGAAGCACCTGTAAGTCCATGGGAGCACATTTTTGCTCAACAAGAGATCCTGACAACTAACAACTAACAACCATCTGCCTCAGACACAGTTCGAGTTTTTAAGATACATCGAGTCCCCTTTCTACCCTGCAGCCTCATCATCAAATAATACTTCCAATGTATGGCATCTTGAGGTGTAGAATTATAGACTACTAGACTGCCATGGTGAACAATTGTCTGAGGTAATCCTCAAACTTTCCAGATAAGGGTAATGAGCATAGGCTAATTAGATAACAGATCAAGGTCATGCATCTACTTTGGAAAAGAGATCAGAATAAAATCCAGATTTCAAACTCCTCGTCTGGAGTCCTTTTGTTGTTGTTGTTAGGCTGCCACCCATAACTAACTATTTCCTAAAGTAAAACTAAAAGTAATCAAGTCAGAAGAAGCCTCGGAATTAATGTGCCATTTTGAAGACTATGATGACACTAATTTTTAAAGATATGCCTTCTTACCCCTATCGCCAAGCAATTAGCAGTTGTTTTATAGTCCATGCTTTTTTGCCAGATTTCCCTGGTGAATGAGTGGAGAAATCGTTGAGTTGGCAGCCCAAGTTTACAAAAACAGTCTGTAGCACTGGAGCAGAGTGAAGCTAACTGGCACATATGGGGAGTGAAAACATGACCATGGCCTCATTAGCACCGTGTGCTAAAAACGGAGCTAAGCAGCCAAGTGTGAAGGTGAACCACGCATGGAGAAGGTCTGTGCACCCTAAAATGGACATGTTTTGCTTCACTGTGGAGTTTTTCCTGAATGTAATTAAAGCCTGATTCTTTCCAGCTGTAGTGGCACAGATTGTTTTAAGATAAACTCAATCTATAATTAAAAATCTCATTAATCAAGTCCCAAATTATTTGTTGTAATATAAAATGGAGGTGGATACCATTCCCGTTGTGAAAAATGGTTACAATATTAATAACCATAGCTGTAACAGATGTTAATGGCAAAGGGACCTTTGTGTTACTGTTTATAGTTTTCTATTTTCACACCTCCCTCCTTAAGCAAGCAACTGAATACTCAAGTATGCTTTAATCCAATGTGTTTTCAACCTTTAAATACATTCAGCACATTTTAGCCTTTCATTGAAGTATAAGAATATTATATCATTGTGATTTGAGATTAAATTTATTAAATACATTCAATGTACCTAAATGTAACTAAACATGAGATTATTTCACCTTTACTGTGACTAGCAATCCATCCAGATACTGACTCTTAATATTTCCTGCTATGAGACTCTGAGGTTTTCTTTTTCCTAGAACTTTAATCTTCATATCAACTTTGAGTTTGTAAATACAATGGAACTTGTCCAAAATACTAGGAATAATCAACAGAACTCTAACCAGATGACAATTTCAGGTGTTGTGCTATGGTAAGACATTCTCGATATTATGGGTGACCAAATATTGTTTTCCCTGGGAGATATTCAGGTTATACATATTGTCCCCAAGACCCATATGCTTTGTGTTGTTCCTGATTTATTGTTGTTAAAAATCATTATCAACAGTTGCATTCACTTAGGATGGCTTTGACATTTCTCCACATTTTACTTTCATCTTCTGCAACTGCTTGTATAATTTTGTGTGAGAGACTTATGAGTGAAGAACTGAGTTCTGACACACATGTAAGCCTGAAAGCCAACCAAAAACCCAGTTCTCATTTCCTTTTCCAGAACCAAAAGAACTAACTTCTTTAAGGATAGCATTCTAAATAACAAAATGAAGTGTACTCTTCCACATGGCTGTCCTTCTGACAGCCATAATTATCTAATATTCTATGGCCCTTGCTGAAGCTTAGGAGATAGCAAAAACCAACAGGGTTCATGGATGTGATGGGAGTTTTTTATTGGCTGTATTTGAAACATATTGTTATGCAGAGACTGGGTAGTCCTGTCATAGAACATATTGGTACAAAAGCTTTGATACAATGATTGTTTTTGTCATGTATGGTTGTACAACACTAGCCAAAACTGAATGTCTCACCCTACTTTACTGCAAAATGGTTTAGAAATGTAAATTAAAAGTTGTCAAAGAAGAGAAAACACAGATGTTGGTGAACAAGTAGCAGACTTCAGCCACAATCACTCAACAGAGAGTATTATTCATTGAATATTAACTCATCTGTCCATTTGTGGCTTATTAAAAAGAGTGCTTGCTGTAAGAATCCAGTATCAAATGCCTCCAGGGAGAAGCTAACAAAGCAAATGAGCGAAGCAGCCATGCACGTTAAGTCAGTGATGGAGACTGAGACTGCAGACAAGCACATGTCTTAGCAAAGTAACAGCAGATGCTGCCAACTTGTCTGAAAGCAGATCTAGAGTAACTAACCCACAGAAATGTAAAAAGAAGTTGGTTATATAAACTTGTATGAGATAACATCTGATCAAATTTCTTTTATAAAAGCTTTGCAGGCTAACTCAACACTCAGGCTGTGTGTGTGTGTGTGTGTGTGTGTGTGTGTGTGTGTGTGTTGGGAAAGGTTAAAAACATTGAATTTCCCACATATGGTTTTAAGTTAAAGAATACACTATGTCTCTGAGAATGGACACAGAGTTCGAAAACAGACTAAGGAATAGCCTGACAATCAGGAGAAGACACTGAAATGATCAGAATGTCCCCAAATGAAACAAGGGACTAATTAACCTGATCAAACCAGCGAACGACCTGAATAAGAATGGATCACTTCTGTTTGTTCTATATTCTTTTTCTTCCCTGGTATTATATTTTATCTCATTTCCATCACAATCAGTGGTACCTACTCATATAGTTAAAATTAGAAAAATGTTTTTCATGCTGAAGAGCTGCTATTTTCTTTTCAAGAAGAGCTGGTTCTAACAAATGCCTCTCTACTCTATGCTGTTCCACATTCCATTCTCTTTTTGGTGATCCAATTTCTAAGTCTTGCCTGAATTAGTTAAGTTAGACTTTCAATAACCCAGAGTGGCACCTTATTTTAGCACCAAGAGATAGCTTAGCTATCATTAACATAAGTAACAACATAGACTAAGATTTCTCTATTATGCATTTTGGGTTAGCCAGCCATTGAGAAATATGTAAAGCCATGAGCCACATGACTTTATTTCAGTTAGCAGCTGATTGCATATATGATGGTGGTCCCATAAGATTATCATATCCTATTTTTATTGTACCTTTTCTATGTTTGATATGTTTAGATACACAAATACCATTGTGCTAAAATTGCCAGCAGTATTCTGTACAGTCACATACTGTACACGTTTGTAATCTGGGAGCAATAGGCTTTACCATTTAGGTTTGTGTAAATACACTCTATAATGTTAACACAATGACAAAATCACCAAACAACATATATCTCAGAATGTATTCCTGTTGTTAAGTGAAACATGACTATAATAAATGACTTATGAAATAAACCTTAAAATTAAAAAAAAAATAATTCAAATTTTGTTTCTGGTGAAATAATTTTATTACAAACTTTGAAAGATATGTTGAATTCACTGAATTCATTTTTGTGTCATACTGTATTCATCATTATATTATACTATAGCTAATTAAAATCAAAAGTAGTTTTTTTTTAGGATCTACTTAATGATGCTCATTTCATGGTGATTTTTTTCTATAATACTTACCTTCATTGAATATCAAAGTATTTTTGTAACAATATTACTCTGTTCACCTCATTTAGATTTAATAGATCAAAAGAATTATTTTCTACATCAGTATGAAATTAATTTTGTTCCTTTAAATTGAACTGATAGACTAACTGAGACTGTTAGTAGGTTTTATCTTACATTTTTTATTTTGAGACTTAATCAAATCTTTGTTTAATTGAATTTATTTTATTTATTTTACATTGTTAAATGATGAAACATAGTACCAATAAATAGGTAGAAAGTTTTATACAGAATGATTTGGAGAAGTAGTATGTGTATTGTTGCTCTCAGGGTACAGTACAAAAAATTTAGGCAATACCATTGCCTATCAGGGGAATGGGATTTCTCATAAATGTTTCAATGGACAGAAGGAAAGAAAATCAGAGGCAGATAGCAATACAAAGGAGGGCAGAAATGGCAACAATTGGACATTAGATGATAGGAGTCATTATAAGGTATAAGCCATATGAAAGAGAAGGAAATTAATTTCCCAAGTGACTGGATTGAATTTTTGGTTGAAAAATTGTCCTGTCATTTCAGGCACAAAGATAGGCATTGCTTTGCTCATTAGCAACCTCACCTGTATGTCTGTTTCCAGTCATTTAGCATTATGTGATGCTATTTAATATAAGGAGAAATGCAAAAGTGTCAAAGTCAACCTTTCCTCATATAATCATTTTGCCTGGCACTGACATTTCAAAAAGTAATTTAATTGCACAATAGTAGCAATTTCAGAGTATTCATGGTAAAGCATCTTGTTTATGATGTGGACAAATGGATTATAGAAGAACTTCTACATATTTTAACATGAACTTGTCTCTAGTAATGCCCTTAATGATAATTATAGTAATATTTTAGCACATCCTAATGTTATTATCAGTTTTCTCCAAACATTCCTGAAATTTTCTGTGTCATTTATGAGATTTTAACTTGGAATCAATACATCAAGGTATCTATCTTTATATCAATATCTCTAGTGAATAATTTTACTCTGAAATCTAAGTTCAGTTTTTCTTCATTAATTTCATTCATGTTTAGTTGTTTAATAATTTATGAGTATATAGGGAGAATCTCTTTAGATGAAAAATAATTGGTAAATTATATAAATTCAGGATTTAATCTATTAAATTAGGTAAAATCAGTTTTAATAGAATAAAATTATAACCTCCATTTATGTTTTTTGAAACACTGGATTTTGAATTCTACCTTCTGATAGTTAACTACTTTTTGAGCATGTATTAGTTTTAGAAGCTTTGTCAACTAAACCCAAGTTCTGAATAGTAGACATAATAAAAATTTTACTTACAAGGAAATATGACTTTTAGAATGATTAAAAACAATAATTAACATTGAAAATATTCTCATAACAAAGTGTCGGGACTCAGAAACTGATACCCCAAAATATGGCACTTTGACATACTGCACTGATGAAGCCTCAAGGTTTCTCTGACCTGAATCCCTCTCCTGTCTTTCAATCTTGTTTTTCTCCCAAAGCTTAGAATGAAGTTGTTCTATGAAATTCTCTTATCTGCCGAAAGTCCAGACCTACCAAAGAAGAAAACAATTATCTCTGGTCCATTCCCTGAGTTTTCATTAACTGAACCCTATTGCAGGAAGAAAGTCTGAAGTCTGTTAACACACCTGGACCGACTTTTGTCACAAACCATTGTCTGCTCCGCAGGCCCAACAGACTTGTCATAGGCCATTGTATGTTCTTCAAGCCCACTGAATTCCCCTAAAAATCATTGACTATGTCCCTAAAATTATCCACACTCTCCCGTATCCCTTTGTCCTAAGAAGGGTATGTAACCACCTGTATACCCTCTTGTTTGATTATAATCCCCTGTGATTTTCTCCCCATGCATAGTAAATTTGTATGTCTTTTCTCCTTGATCTGACTTTTATCAGCTGATTTTTCAGCTAACTTTCAAAGACTGAAGGGGAAGTTTTCCTTTGGCTCCTATAAAAGCAAGGCTAAGTTTAGTACTCTAAAATTTTCAGAAATTTTCTCCATTGTGATCATAAATGTGATTTTTTTAGTCTGTAAACTAGAGAAACCTAGGAGATTTATATTGTACAAAATGAATTCTATTTATATTAACATTGAGAAAAACAAATATCTCTCTGTGATGTATAAATACATACGTGTGTATGTGTGTGTGTGTGTGTGTGTCTAGAATACATATGTATTGCATTTAAACAAACAAATATTTGCAGGAGATACAGTTGATCTGATCTTCGGCCCTTCTTGAACATACTGAAAAAATGACCTACTTATCACTGGCCTGCTTTCTGTCCTTTTCTCTGATCATATTAAGGGTAGAATCATAATAAACACGTGTAAATAATAGTAAGGATTATATTACACAAATTATTTACCTAATATCAGAGAACTCTTTTTAGGCAAAGCCAGGATTTGAATAAAATTTTCCTGACCTTGAAAGCAGTGATTGATTTTTTTTCTTTTTTCTTTTTAGAAAGGTCTTTCTCTGTTGCCCAGACTGGAGTTCAGAGGCATAATCATAGCTTGCTCCAACCTCAAACTCCTGGGCTCAAATGATCCTCCCATCTCAGCCTCCTGAGCAGCTGGGACTACATGCATACCACCACACTTGGCTAATTTTTTAATTTGTTTTTTGTGAAGATGGGTTCTTGCTATGTTCCCCAGGCTGGTCTCAAACTCCTGGCCTCAAAGGATCTTCCTGTCTTGGCCTCCCAAAGTTCTAGGATTACAGATGTGAGCCACCCACTGCGCCTGGCTTGCAGTAATTTTTTTTTTAAGTGGATATACCTAAGTCATAATTTATCAAAAATGTTTTATTTACATAGCTTTCCGTGTACTTATATTTATCTGCACATGTACATCAAATTCTTTGTATAGTAGGCTCACTACAATGTTAATTGAAGAGTTTTTGTAATGTATTTGCATCATATATACATATAATGTATTTATATCATATATATATAAAGACTATATATATAGTCCTTATTAGCACAGACAACAGGGACTACATATGAAAGAAACAAAAATAAAATTAAAGCAGTGTGGCTCTGTGAAATAAAATCCTCTTTTGGCCATCAAGTTACTCATTTCTCTATTTTTTTCTCCCTTGAGTCTTGCATATGCAAAAGATAGTTCAGCCTCTTGTGGAGTATAGCATTTTATAACAGATGCATGAGAAATGTTTCAGCACTTTTAAATGCTCCCTCCCCGTTATTGATTTCTTTGGTACTTTTGCCTGACTGGTTTAGCAACTCTAAGGAGCTATGTTGTACCTTCTATTTGGATAATGTTTTCGTAGCAATTTTAGGCTAAAGACTTCATTCGCTTGGCCCTTTTGAAATGTACTAATCTGGTGGTGATGGTGATGAACAAAGGATAAATTAGGATCCC
>JAQIFY010006002.1:0-10630 GCA_028533085.1 Varecia variegata
TCTCTTCTGTCAGCTCAAATCTTTTGAGCTCCTCTAGTCAATTTTTCATTGCATTATTATAATTTTTAACTCCAATACTTCTACTTCATTCTTTTTTATAATTTCTATCTTTACTGCTATTCTGTATTTGGTAAGACATCATTATCATACTTTCACATTTAGTTCTTTAGACATGATTTTCTTTAGTTTTTTTAACATATTCATACTTGCTGATTCAATGTCTTTTGGGGGTGAGTACAATTTCTGTGCTTCTTCGGGGATGGTTCTTACTGCTTTGTTTTGCTTTGTTTTTACTTTGTACAGTACATAATTTCCTGTTTCTTTAGTTATCTCATAATATTGAAAGTTTTTTGTTGAAAGTTGAACATTTTAAATGACCACACCAAAATCAGATTCTATCCTTTTCTACCCCTAGCCTACTATTGTTTTTCTTTGTAGTTGTTGTTGCTTGTTTTTTTGGTGACTTTCCTGAAGTAATTCTCTAAGTCAGTATTTTTTGTTGCCTGTAGCCACTGAGGTCTCTGCTTGGTTAGGTTAATGATAAGCAAATGATTAGACAGATATTTCCTTAAATGCATTCAACCAATTAGTATCCCAACAGGTTTTCTGTATGCCTTGGAGCACACTTCTAAGACTCCTAGAGTTTACAACTCTGCCCTAGTTCTCATTTCTTGCTGTGCAGAGCCTCAAGGTCTGCCATACGTGAAATATTAGGGCCACCTTAGGTCTCACCTGGACAGTCACACAGGTCTTCTAGATCATGAGAATAATGCTGGGGGTTTTCAAAGCCCCTCATGAATATCTCATTTTTAACCTTTTTCTTTTTGGTGGTTTTCCCTGCCCCATTTTTGCTCCATATTCTTACATTTAAATCACTATTTACCAATTATGTGCTGGTAATATTCATCTAGAATATCTCACTATCACCAGAAAAATGAGCAAAATTAAAAAGTCAAAAACACAAATCCACCAATAAAAAAACACATTGACCTTAAATATTACAATGTTTAGTCATCCTTGTGATAGATTTTGTTGAACTTAGAAATTTCTTCACTAATCTTTCAGATTTTGTTACATTTATTCAAGTTATTTAGTCACTTCAGTCATTAATTCATTCATTCACTCAATCAAAAAGTGCTTTAAAAGTACACGTAACATGGTAGTATGCTCAGGTAACAGTCAAATAAGGAAATACCTACTTTATTTCCAGTGAAACATGAAATAGAGCAAAAGCAGAAAATATCCATACAGGAAACTACACGGTTTATAACAATCATAATTGTTATTAGGATTTCCAACCTGAAAATATTTATTTTCATGTCATGAGACAATATAAATAATTGATCAATCAAATTAGATTGTTTCTGAGATTTTTTTCCAACAATTTTGTAAACAGGAGAGTCTCTAATATCATCTAATAACTGATTATTTTAAGCAGCCTCAGAGCAAATGAATACAAGTTCTTAAAATATATTGATGGTATTTTTCAAACACCAGCTGATCAATTTAGAACACTGAGTAAACACAACTGAATTGTTATAAATGAATAATAACAGATAACAAAAAGAAATTTAAATACACAATTCTTCTTTCTGATGTATAAAAAAACAATAATGAGGCATCATTGAGTATATCATTGAGTAATGGAATAACTGAGGGTTTCAATTAGAAGCCCTACTTCCTAAATTTTCTCCCAGGTTTGCCATTAACTACTTGGAATTGTACACCACTTAACCTAATTCATCATCTGTAAAATGAATGCTTTGAGAGATCTAAGGTCTTCACCAAGACTAAAAATTCTAGAATTCCAAACTTAATTATACAGGAATTACAAAGGACCGAGCTGAAACACAAAAAATTCACCTATCTTATAATTTTAAATATAGTAGATTTTTAAGAATATTACTAATTCCCTAAGTACCTCTTATTCTATTTACAGTACTTGACTTCATTAAATGGAATCCTGACAACTTTTCCACTATAAATTCTGATTTCAGGTGTTTAATAGTTAGCCATAAAATATAGTACGGTAAAGAAACTGGAAAATTCAGTAAGAAATATACAGTACTATTTTCCCCAGAAGGCATTTTTTAATGTTTTATGTTAATCATATGACATGCTGTGAGACAGTCTGTAGATAAACAAAAACATTGCTGCAGGTTGAATGAACTGTAAATATTTAGATTCAATAGTTTCATAATATTTTCCACAGGTGGAAAAAAAAATGAAGTTGCCAAATAATAACTGGCATTTGTAGGCATGAAAAAGCCATCCTTCTACTAATGATCAACAAAGCCAAGATTAAGTTTAAGTTGTTACAATTACTTTGCTATCTACAGCTGTGTCAACTGGGATTATACTATAATATTTGCCTAGAGACAGTATTGGTATAGAGGAGGAAAGCAAAGCGAATTAAGAAAATTAAATAGAAACTGTTTATATAGATGAATTTCTTCTGACTGTCACATGCATTGCAAAAGAATCTCGCCACATTTTTTATCAATACCAGTTATGTAAGTTACAGTGTATGCTTCTTTTAAAACCAAAAAATAATGTGTGTGTTAACAATTTTTGGTTCTTTTTTTTACTTTGGTTTGCATATACCTATGTGTAAACACGCATATATGCACATATATATACACAGAGAAAATCTTTTCAAGGCCTAGCTATTTCCATTTTCTGTGCTATAAGTATAATTGCATAATGCTCTATGAAATACACAAGTAAAAACAAATTTAGCTTTGTGTGTGTGTATGTAAAGAATCACATTTATTGACAAAGTATGGTACATAAAATTGGTCTAGTATCTCATGATCACATGTCAATGTGTCGATATTAAGCATATAAATTTTCAGATTCAACTCCTGGTCCTATGTGAAGCCAACCAGTGCTTGGTTCATGTTAGTTCTCAACCTGAGCATCCACTGAACTCTACAGCACAGCAGCTGACTCTAGAGAATGAGCAATGGAAAACCAGGCTCTGATAAGCTGTCGTCTTCAATTCCATCTGATTGAATAATGTGACCTGTGGATGGATTATGTGCTTGGAACGTAACAGGATCAGAAGAAAAGCAAAGGAATTTCAGATACAATTAAAATAGCTAGTGCAGATGTTGGATCAATGTTCAACTATATCTGAAAAACAATGGTCTCTCTTCAATGTCAATCTAACAACTAATGACTGTACAATTCCATAAGGCTTTCAACTCCCTTCTAAATCTTGGAAGATCTAAACTTTTAGTATTAAAACTTGGAAATTTTTTATATTCTAAGTGAACAATTTACTTTTGGTAAGATCTGGAAAAGAAGACTTCAAATAACTGTTGACTGTATGCCTCACTAAATTTCAGAAATTGCTAAGATTAGATATTTCATCTTTCCCAACACTGGAGTAAATCACATAGCTGCAATTTTGTTCCATAAAATCATCTAGCTTTCAAACTCCCTGTAGCACATTCTTGTCTCCATTAACTTGCATCATGTGGGTAGATCAACGGGAATGAACACAATTATGAAATGGTTCTTGGAACAATCTTGATGATACTTTATGAGTAAATAGGAGTTAGTTGCATGAAGAAGATGGAGAGGGAAATAGCAGTAAACAGAAAAAGCATTTTAAACAAAACTTTTGAGTCATGAAACTGTATGACAAATTGAAAGAAGTATACACATAGTGCTTCAGAGTTGGAAAGAAGGGGGAAGGACATAGTGATGATGAAGAGTGAAAGAGAGGAAAGAGATAAAGATTTTAAAAAATAATAAGTAAGGAACCGATTTAAGACACACTCCGTGTGTGAACTGAATCCTGAAAGTTATGGTGTGCCATTCAAGGACGCTGATCAATGAAACAAACTGATGTATGGTGTATATTAACACAATCACTTTGACAACAAACAGAAGGGTAATTTAGAAGCAGCCAGTTTGTAGTCAGGGGAAACAGCAGTCTATTTCTATAAAGTGTTGGGAATTGAAACCAAGTCAGCAGTAACAGGAATGGAGTAGATGAGAGACATAAAGTAGATATGTTAAAAAAATATATCTGTGAGATTTGAAGACTGGATGCTGATGATGGAGTGGGATGGGAATGACAAGGAGAGATGGAGGAAAGTGTGTTAAAGGGGAGTGTAGGGCAATTCTGCAGGTTCTGGAGTAAGCAATGGTAGGATGGCAAAGCTATTTACTCAGATAGAAACATAATAAACGTGAAAGATTTTGGGGGTCAACTTCTGAAGCCTAATAAGGGAATTGATAAATAATGGTCATAAGTTAATGACACATAAATTTCTGGAATAAATTCAGTTTTTCATTTAGGAAAATAATCTTCATTTACTCTTGAATTGCGTTCCTCCTCTACCTGCAGACTATCAGGTTTTATCACTGAAGTCAAACCAAGTTACGAGAATCAACAAGAATCAGCAATAAATTTCCCTTTAACCTGACAGCCCATACTCCTTTCTATAGCAACCTTACAACTCTTTTTTTCATTGATAATCAAGGACAAGAAGAACTTGTCTAGACTGAGTACTAAAGGCTGAATTCTGTCCGCCAAAATTTATATGTTGAAATCCTAACCCTCAGTACTTCAGATTGTGACTATGTTTAGAGACAAGGCCTTCAAGGAGGTAATTAAGGTTAAACAAAGTCATTAGGATGGGCCCTAATCCAACCTGACTGGTCTCCTATAAGAAGAGGAGATTAGCACACAGACACAGGGAAGACTATGTAAAGACACATGGAGAAGATGCACATATACAAGCCAAGGTAAGAGGCCTCAGAAGAAAGCAACTATGCCAACACCTTGATCTTGGACTTCTAGCCTCCAGAACTCTGAGAAAATAAATTTATGTTATTTTAGCCACTCAGTCTGTGGCTAAAATTATTATGGCAGTCCTAGAAAACTAATAAAGACTGAGTTCATAATAGATTGCTTTTATTCCTCTCAAATGTTGTCTTTATAATAGAATAAAGGGCACTGCAAAAAAATAAAAACAAAAACAAAAAACAAACCGAAAACTCCAAAACAGATTTTGTTTATCCATAACAGAAGTAATAACTGGCTATTTTCAGGGCCCAGTATTAAGTAGATGCTGTAGAAATATTGGCTGATATAATTTGGCAAGTAGCTAGAACTCAGGGTAATCAGAGGTTATACATTTGACAGTATTATCATCATAAATATCACTCAGTCCACTGGAGATAATGGATAACAAAGTATTTGACCCCAAGTATAAGCAAAGAATTTGAAGGGAATAAGTTTTTAAGTATACTTACCAGAGGTTTCTAAAAACTTTATCAAATTAAATTATGCTAGAGTTGATACTAAGTTTAAACATCTACTTATGTGACTATTTTTTAAATACATTTCATTGTGCTAGTAAAAGATTAAAACAATTCTTGGTTGTATCATTAGTTCCATATGAATGAAATTATATGCTAATCCTACTTCATGTCAACAATGGAAAAGAAAAAAGTTAGAAAACATATCACCATATCTGAATTTTATATGTGTGTGTGTATATATATATATACCCTATATATATCTCAGAATGACGTTGTTTTGTATTCTTCATTTCATAATCACTTCCTATTAATGTAAATCAAGACTAAAACAACATACTTAGTTCCTTGTTGATTTAAGAAAACTCTTATGTAAAAATTTAAATTACAATTCTGAAAAAAACTAAGAGATGATTCTCAGACTACAAAAGGATTTTTCATTTCAATGTTTCTTTAAGTAATTAACATTTAAAATTTTTCACCACAATTTGATCCCCACCTAAAATAAATTCACCCAATACCTATTATGAACATCTGCTGTCCAAAATAATATAATTGAAAATAACATTAACAAAACTAAAATGAGGATTATAAAACAAAATGGAAAATATTTTATAAACTTATTTTTAAAAATCAATTTGAGAAAAAATATTCATATGAAAGAAAACATTAGTTACCATGTAATATTTTTATTTTTAAAAATTTTTATTATAAATTTTGCTTAACTCAATATGTCCAAAGCATATAATTAATTTCAATGAGTACTTAATATAAAAATATTAATTATTATTATTCCTATTGTCTTTGAAAGATGGTATATATTCTACATTTACAGCACATCTCAATATAAATGTGAATTTTTTATAATAAATTTCTGATCAGCATTTATTTTTATATGCTTTTTTACTTATTTTTAAATTTTTAATTTACAAGTTAACTTTAATAATTAAGCTGTATTTTAACATTTAGACTCAAAGAAGAAGTTCATATAACTAATATTAGCATAAAGGTCTAATGTGACCTTTTCATTAGGTATGACTTTAACTGCCTGTCACACAAGGTTAACAGTACTTTATATTTTACAGTCATTGACTTGGCAGTAAATTTTAGGCTTATTTTTAAAGTAATTATTGTCTTTGGAATATGAAAAGAAATTATAGACTATTTGCACCATTTCATAAAGAGTTTACCAGTTGAACTGCCACATTTATTCCTTCAACCCAATACTAAATATTTGGGGATCAATTTTTTACATATCAATTTTCAGCATAATTTTTTTTGCTACCTATTCTTAGATCCCTTAGAGAAAATGTCTGTCAGGGAAGGAAAAGAAGTAATTGGTAATAGCATTTCTATACATTTATTATTCTAAATTTACATAAAATGACACTGTCCCAGAAATAACATATTTCTCAAAAATATTTCCTTATTTTTACTATGTTGCACTCCTCTACTGTATAAAAATGAATGAAACATCCTTTAGTGAAGGGAAATATCATTAAATCAAAACTGGCCATTTTATGAAATATATAATTATAAAAGCATTTTAAAAGTATGTGTATATATATTATAAAGTAATTGATCCACCTTTGATTCTTTTTTAAAGTTGAAAACAAAAATGTTTTCTTAGTGTCAAATGTGAAAACTTTGCTCCACAGAACATAGTCAGTCTGTACATTCAACTTGTAATGTCTGTTGAACAAAGTGGCATGCTCAAAATTGAAAGCTAGAGTTCTCTATTGAAATGAGAGTATTTGGAAAAATCTATATTTTGGTCGAAGGCAAAAACAAATCTTTTAAACAACATTCCTACTTTCAAGAGGCACCATACGACATTATTTTAGGACAAGCTACATTTTTTTCAAAACAAAATATTTTTCTATTGTCATAATTTAATAGGTCCAGATACATTATAAATAAGATAATAATTATAATTCTTCTGTAATTTTTAGTTCTAAGTTGCACAAGGAATTTAAAAATAAGATTGCTTTCATAACCAATCATTCACCCATCCATTTATTCAACAAATATTTATAGAGACAAAGTATCATGCTGACATAATGGATAGGAGGAAAAGGAATAAAGGGGTAAATCAGAAACAGATCCTTCTCTCTAATAGCTTATAGCCTGGTCACTGAGATTATTATACACAAATAATGTATAATAAACATATTTCTTTATCATCTACTATATTCCAATTATGAAGAAGAAATTTGGAGGAGATGAGGAAACCACTTTCATCTAAAAAAAATAGAGGAATTATCTGGAAGTGCTTGGTTGGCACAAGTGAGATAATTTATAAGAAAGTGTTCAGTTTTTCTTTTACATAAAGAGACACTTAGTATTCTCTGTTGATTCCCCAAATCCTATTAATAACACTTCCATCCCTTACTCTGTGTCCAAAGAATCTCACATCTGTAGCCTCTATCACCAGATGCTCTTGCAAGTTGATGTCCAGTACAGACAATGGAAGTTACCACCAGGAGTTCAGAAGGTGAGAAGAGAAAAAGGCTGGGATAGTTTTCCCCCACATGTTCCTGGCTTGTCACAGTGGTCTGGAAACCTTAATACAGCTGCCACTGGTGGAAAGTACTTCTACAGGACTCCCTCTCTCACTGAGCTCTGTACTGTTATTTCTGCCCTTTGCCCCTTTAGCCCTAGGAAGGTAAGGCTAAGTTTCTTAGCCTCCCTGCTGACAATTCTGAAGCCATCTGAGGATAGTTCTATTTCCTGCTGGCATCCAGAGTGAATTCAAAAAGAATGTGAGAAGTTAAACAAAGAACATATATTTGAAAGCCTGAAAATAGCAATTGGCATCTTCCATATATTTATTTTTTAACTGAGCTTAAAGATTCAAATAACCAGTATGTGTGTCACTTGCCAGGAAAGCACAGCATCTCTTCTAGAAGACAAAAAGGTATAATTTATAGTCTAGGGTCCTCTGCTTAACAGGTCAATCTATTTTGTTCAATTAAATTCACTGGAATATAAACTTCATGAGAGCAGGGACTCATCTGTTTTGTTATCTGAGGGCTCCACAGTTCTTAGACGAGGCCTGCTCACAGTGAGTGAGTACTCAGTGAATGGATCTGGAAAAAAACTTATTCACCACTAAAAGACTCCATGTCAATACCTGTAAATTAAGAATCCTACTACTTGCCTCGTATTTCCTCTGAAATTCTAAACACAAATAATACAGATTTAAGCTGTTTTTAAACAGGGAAGTGTACACAGCTATAAGGTATTTTTATTCTAGTATTTAGGGAAAATTAAAGAACACTCCTTTGAATGGTAGACTTCTAGGCAATGAGTATATCAGCACTGTAAAATTTAAGGAATGTTGCTGCAGAATCCAGTTATAATTCTTCCAAAAATAAGTTCCAAAAAAGTTTAGTTTCAGGAATCCTAAAGTCATTATTCTATAAATCAAGTCCATGAGGAAATAAATGTATTAATAATACAAAAGAAAGAAAAATACACTTAGCTAAGCAGTCTAGCATGCACCACTGTATAAGCAACAGCTTACAAAATTCTATACTATTTCCATAAGATACTCCCTAGACACTAAAATTTCTATTCACATTTGATAGTAGAGCTTTGACAAAAAGTACAGTGGGTCTTGGCAGAGGTTTTTGATTGTATATCCAGAAACAAGGCTGAAATTAAATCTTAAACATGGCATAAAATTCTTAAGAAGTAACTACCATCATCAGAAGATTAATTGAAAACCTATGCTTCCTGTCTACTCATACTTCTGAATTTGCCAAGGCATTAACTCTCATCACATTTTTTTTTCCAAACATTCCATACAGTTACTGATTCCTTCTCAACTATTTTGTGTGGTAAAGGAAAGCTGCCAAAATGCTTAGAATTTTAGTGTAATTGAAAAAGGCATCAGAGATTGCATCTGAACCGTAATTCAAAGGAAAGAATGAGGGAAACCACATAATCACAGACAGAACTGCTACCCACACAGCACTTTTATTACATAGAATCCCAAAACCAGCTTAAGAAACCAGGTTTAAGAAAATAAGCAGTCTCCTATATTACTTGAACAGACTTTTATTACCAAGTGTTATAAAAAATGCCTAAAGTTGGGTAAAACACTACCAAAAACAGCTCACATTTATATTACAATTTCTAAATTATCAATGTTAAACAAGGATTCTTACTAAAAACTACCAATATGGCTTGATTCCATCATATAAATAAAGAAATTAAATTAAATTAAAAGGTTAGAAAGGGGTAACAGATCTTGCCTCCTGCTTCCTTGTTTGCCATAGATGATGTATCCTTTGAATTAATGAGTGCTAGAAAATATATTTATTCATTCATTAAAAAATTATTACATGTCAAGCACTATTCTAGATTTTATGAATTCAGGCACAAAGCTCCTGCACTCTTGGAGCTTATATTCCAGAGGAAGAATCAAAATGAGCAAAATGTAGTATATCAGAAAGTGACAGATGTTATAAAGAATACAAGACAATAAAGGATAAGGGCGATGTGTCAAGAGGTAAGATGCTGTATTATAGAAGTGGGATCATGGAAAGTTTCACTGATTCAGAGACATTGAGGTAGGAACACCTGAGGAACTGAGACAATAAAAACGTAGATATCTAGGCAAAAGGCTTCCAGGTAGAAGGACTAGCAAATGGCCAGTCCTCAAGGCATAAGCAGCCTCAAGGCAGGAGCCTCCTTGCTACATTTGTTCAAGGAACATGGGCCAAGAACCCACAGGGAGCAACGGGGAGAGAAGCCAGCGATGGAGTCAGAAAAGGAGCAGAGGGTGTGGTATGGATCACACAGGAGCCTGCAGACTATTGAAAGAAGTTTAACTCTCAATGCAATGAAATGCTGCTGGAAGGTTATGAGCAAAGAGATGACATACTTCATTCACTCATTCATTCTTTCAGCCAGGCACTACTTGACAGGAATAGACTTGCTATTCTAGGCTTTCTCCCTAGAGAACAAACAAACAGATGGGAAAGACAAAAGTAGGGAGATCAACTAAAATGCTCTTCCAATTATCCAAGGAATAGATAATACTAATAGTTATAATAACAGACAATACTTAGCATTCACTATTTACCTGCCAGTCTTCTAAGAACTATGAACAGTCATATTATAAACAGAAATAAACTCTGGACCATGCCTTAAAAAAATCAAGTTCTAAAAATAGCTTAAACAATAATTTAAGTAATATCAACATTCTTATTATACTTCTTTTAGCTAATAATAATTTCACATTAACTGTGTATTTACTATAAAACTCAGGAAGTGTAGACGAGATGGTGAAATAAGATGCTTTTGTCCAGGATAATCTCATGGCCTTTCATTAATTTGAATCTTT
>JAQIFY010006003.1:0-10630 GCA_028533085.1 Varecia variegata
TTGAAGCTCTGACTCGGGGGGAGGGGGCATGGGCAATATACATAACCTAAACTTTTGTACCCCCATAATAAGCTGAAATTAAAAAAAAAAAGTGGAAAGACAGCCTACACAATGAGAAAAAAGATGTGCAATTATATACCTGACAAAAGACTTATAGTATATCTAAAATATTAATATACAAAGAATTCCTACAACTCAATAAAAAGATAAATAACCCAATTTAAAAATGGGCAAAGAATGTGAATAGACATTTCTCCAAATATGTACAAATGGCCAGTAAGCACACAAAAAGATGCCCTGCGTCCTTAGTCATCAGAGGAATGCCAATCAGAAGCCAAAGTGAGATATCATTTAATACCCATTAGGATATCTAGAGTCAAAATGGGAGATAACAACAAGTGCTGGGGAGGATGTGGAAGAATCAACCTTCATGCACTGCTGGTGGGAATGCACAGTGGTGCAGCCTCTGGAATACAGTCTGGCAGTTTTTTAAAAAGTTAAACACAGAATTACCATATGACCCAGCAATTCCACTCCTAGGTGTGTACCCAAGAGAAATGAAAGCATATGTTCACACAGCAACTTGCACACACATATTCACAGCAGCCTTATTCATAATAACTAAAAGGTGGAAATAACCCAAAGGTCCACTTGATGTGGGTCATCAAGAAACTTGAGATGATCAAAAGGACGTATTTAAGAGAAACCTAAAATTTTTAACAAAACCCAGTGATATCCAGCAATGGATGAATGAATAAGCAAAATGTGGATATTATTTGGCCATAAAAAGGTACGAAGTACTAGCACATGTTACAACATGGATGAACCCTGAAAACATGCTAAGTGAAAAGCCCGTCACAAAACCACACTATCTGATTCTACTCTAGAACAGGGAAATCTAGGCCCAGGGGGTGAGGATGGGGCAGAGAGGGAATGGGGATGATAGGTAAGGGGATGGGGTTTCTTTCTGAGATGATGAAAACGTTCTACAAGTGGCTGTGGTGATGGTTGCACATACCTGAATATACCAAAAACCACTGAATTTCACATATCAACTGGGTGAATTATACAGTGTATGAATTATATCTCAGTGAAGTCGTTGAAGAAAAAGAATACGATATCAACAGAGATCCTCAAACTTTACAGCACATACAGCTTACTTAGAGTGCTTATTAAAAACGTGGGCTCCCAGAACCTGCGCCAGAGATTCTGATCTGGGTCTTGATGGTGACCTAAGAATCTATACTTGCACCCAGCGCCCGTGGAACTCTGCTACAGATGGTGGAGAGCCGTGCTCTGAGCAGACTGGCTCTAATGAGGCCACGTTCAGAGACTTCCTGTACCAAATGAATTCTGGATACAAGTGGTAGGTAACACTTAAAGAAATGTTTAACCTCTGCAGTGTGCTCTTTTTAAGTAGATAAGTATAAATTAAATTATATATTTCCCCCAAAAGAATATTACACTGTTTTTTCTCCAAGCAATTACAGAAGTTATATAGATAGTAACAGGATTATTAAATCATCCATATTAGGAATTTAATTTCCTCTCAAAACCTTACAACGCCAGGGAAAGACACGGTGTAGCACAATGATTAAAATCATGGACTCTGGAGCCAGGCTGCTTGCTTTGAAGCCTGGCTTTGTCTCCCGCTAGCCATGTGAACTTGAGCCTCCATTTCCTCATCTAAGAAAAGAGTACAGTAACAGTTTCTACCTTATAGGTTACTTTGTGGATTAAAGAATTTACTTAATGTGTTTAGAACAATGCCTAGCACATGTTAAGTGCTACATAATTGTTAGCTGTGTTTACCAAATTCTGTATGTAACCATGGCATTAACTCTGGTAGTCTTGGCCAAGGATATTTTATGAACACACCAGTGCTTCAATCCAAATTTGCCAACTCAAATTACCTGCTAACGAGTTACTTCATGAGTGCAACACAAAAATGGAAACATGTGTTTTCTATTTATGATTATACACCCTTCATACTGAATATACACCATCATGATAAATTTGGAGATAATGTCATTTAGGGAAAAAAAGAATGATTTTAATTCACTAATATGTTACTGTAGATGAGCAGTTATCAATGTGGTCAACTGGACCCTTGGAGGTCCCTGCGATCCTTTCGGGTCATAACTGTTTTCATAATCAGTAAGTTCTTATTTGCTTTTTCTATGGTGGCGACACTTGCAGGAATGATGCAAAAGCAGTGTGAGTGAAACTGCTGCTCAGCACATGCACATGGAAGCAGGGACACCGACTGCACGAGCAGTTACCACGCTCCTCACCAGCGCATGCTCACACGTTAAGAAAAACTGTTTCACTTAAGAATATGCTTGATGAAGTAGTAAAAATTATTAACTTTATTAAGTCTCAATCCTTGAGCACATCTTTTTAATATTCTGTGTCACAAAATGAGAAGTATGCATAAGGCACTTCTGCTGTACTGTCTTGAGGAAAAGAACTTCTACAACTGTTCAAGTTTTAGCTACTTTTTTCATGCAACTTCGTTTTTACTTGACGAACAACTCAGACAAACCAAGGTTATTCAGACTTGGGTATCCGGCAGACACTGTCTCGGAAGTGAATTAAGTGAGCTGTCACTTCAAGGAAAGCAACTGGCAGTATTTGTCATCACAAGAAAATTTGAGCTTTGAGAAAAAAATGAAGATTTGGAAAACTTGTATTCCCAACCTTGATAGTTTCCCAATACTTAAAGACTTTTCTGAGATCAGTGGTGATATTAATGAGTGAGATGTTGTTTTTTGGTTTTATATAATGAAAACTGTTAGTAAACCAGTATTTTCCAAATGACCAGTGCATGATATTCCAAAATGATGCAGCGGGTAAAAGATCCAAACCGAAGGACAAACCAATGGATTTTAACATAGCAAACAAAATCTGCAAAGTTCACTGAGATGGTGTTAGATTCCATACTGCAACTAACTTTTAAGCCACACTTGTTGAGTTTGAGTATAGTGTCAAGGAGTATTCACAAATATGTTAAAAGGCTATTAAAATACTCCTCTTTTTTGCAACTATATGAAGAAAATCAAGCCTCGCAGAGATATAATTCATAATATCCACAACAGCATTCACAAGAAATTGAATGCAAAAGCAAATGTGAGAATCCAGCCCTTTTTTCTTAGGGCAACATTAAAAAGATTTACAAAATTTTAAAACAATGTTACTCTTCTCATTTAGTTTGGTTTAGAAAATGTAGTTATTTTTCATAAAAATTTTTATTCTAATATACAGTGAGTTTGCTATTTTTAATTAATGAATAGTTTTTAAATTTCTGTTTTAACTTCTAATGTGATACCACACCCACACATCCTCCAAACGAAAGCTTTCTGGTGTAGGTCCCTCAATAATTTAAAAGTGTGGGCCGGGCGCGGTGGCTCACGCCTATAATCCTAGCACTCTGGGAGGCCGGGGTGAGGGGATCGCTCGAGGTCAGGAGTTCGAGACCAGCCTGAGCAAGAGCGAGACCTTATCTCTACTAAAAATGGAAAGAAATTATATGGACAGTTAAAAATATATATAGAAAAAATTAGCCGGGCATGGTGGCACATGCCTGTAGTCCCAGCTACTCGGGAGGCTGAGGCAGGAGGATCGCTTAAGCCTAGGAGTTTGAGGTTGCTGTGAGCTAGGCTGACGCCACAGCACTCTACCTGGGGTGACAGAGTGAGACTGTGTCTCAAAGAAAAAAAAAAAAAAGTGTTAAGTGTCCTAAGACCAGAAACTTTGAGAACCACTGCTCTCAATAATACCCTAAATAGTAGATACTTTTGAACAGAATACCCTATATATACACACTCTTAAGGATGACATGTTTCTCTGGATAATGAGACCTGAATACAGATTAGACTATCAATATTATTCTATATCCGTTTAATAAAATAATACTTTGAGCAATGTCACATTAGCCTTTCACCCCTCAGGATTCAGATATATTAATATAATCTCTCCTTCAGTCTGCCTTGGTTTAGGGCATACAGTTCCTAAGAGCACTGGAATAATGAAACAGGAGATGATGAAAACCAGGAAGTGATAACGACGACAACAAAAAGCACATGGAGAGCCCAGGTGAAGCCCCAGCAAGCACTGGGAGTTTTGCACAGGAGACTCCACCTTTCTCTTGTTCAAACAACATTTCCAGATAACGTCTGTCACCTTCAGAGAAGGAAGAACAACAAGGCAACTGGAGTCAACCTCGAACCCGCTGCCTACCCCTTTCTCAAGTGTCTTTGCCCATGAGGAGGAGGTTTTTAGGGCCTGACTTTGCAGAAGCCTCCAGGGGGTCCCAGTGCAAGCAAAGGTCAGATAAAGTGCAGACCCACTGTAAAGAGGGCAACCTGATCCTGCTATCTAGAGAACTTGCTAGATTTCATCCTGGCCGTAGCCTGAGCCACTGCCATTCAAGGGCCCACTGGTCAGACGGTGCTTCACCCCTCCTCCCAACGCTGTTCCACCGTTCTCCACGCCTGGCTCATTAGTGACTATCCAGAGATGAATAAGGAAAAGCAGAACACAATTCATTTATCGTCCGGGTAGGAAATAAGAACTGTGAATTATCTGCGGAAGTCACTTGTCTGTGCTTTCCTTACCACCTAATTCTTTGCTCACATTGCCTCAAATCGACTTGCAATACTCTTTTCTGGGTTTCACAGATCGGCCAATCAAAAACCTACTGCTAGTTTGTGTGGCTGGAGTAATTTCTGGAGCAGGGCTGCTAGGAGCTTTCTCTCTACCCGGTTTTGCATTTTCTCTCCTGTCCCCATAACGACATTTATATAAGGCTGGTTGAACAGAAATGTGACCAAACTGGGGGAGTGGCTTTAGCATTCTGCACAATAACGTTTTTATTTCCCTCTCCTTCCATTCCCTAATCACCATCTGGCACACTACAGAGGTGACATCTGAATTGCCACTCCCTATTTTCCTTTGCTAAAAGAAAAGCTCACACATTGGGTTCACAGCAAGTCAAGGATCCAATACAAGCAAGGCTGTGTCACATGAAGCAGTTAATCATGTTTCTCCAGGCCCCGAGACGCAACTTACCTGCATTTCTTTGTAAAATAAAGCTAAACTGAAAAAACACATTCTCCCTCAAAAGAGAATAAGGGGTCTTTTTATTTTTTTTGTCACTTTTATGGAAGAGGCTTTCTCCTCTATTGAAAAGCTAAGAAAAAGTCTTAATTGCAGGTTTCACAATCAGAATTAGGAGACATTTTCTGAAAATATAAAATGGTTTACTTACAAGGTCCTTTGCAGGGTTTCGAACTCGGAAGAAATACACTACTAAGGTGGTAGGTAAGAGTTCCCATACAAAAAGCACCACTCCAAATAGCACATAGCCGGCATCTCCCAGCTGATTCTTCAAATCTGCCTGTTGGAGGGAGAAAGAGAGAGTCACTATGTCTAGGGCAGAGGAAAGAAATTTGATAGATTCCTTCTAGTGTGAACAGAGAATACCAATACTATAGTATAATTCCTTTCCCCTGAAATGTGCATATTGAAATCAGGTAACAGTGACGGTCCAAACCTGGCGGGGGCGGTATTTAAGCCATAAGGGATAGATGATTATCTTCCAAGTATTCAAAGACAGAAACTCGCAATCTCTGATGTTTTAAAACTTCATCCTTCCAAACTGTTCCTTATGTCCAAATGAACTCTCACTTAAATCCAAGCTGATTTTCAACGATCGAACGGTGAGAACATCACATTGCTACCCTCTAAATTCTTGAGAGCAGCAAGTAACTTTTTACCCCTTTGTCTCATTTCTAGGATAAACATGTCAGTTTTCAAACTTTTCTTCACATAAACCATATCCTGCTCTTTACCCTTGAAAGCTTTCTGCAGGCTAGCTGGTCTAGAAAACAAATCCTCGGAGTCCAGTGTTTGGTTTCTGGCCCAGGGAGACGGCCAAACGGGCTTAGTGAGGCGTGTTCGCCTTCTCCCTTCAGAACAGATAAACGCCACGTGAGGAAAGTGCACAGGGGAGTCTGACAGCCCTATCAGAAAGGCCAGCCCTTCAGAGAAAGACAATGCACCAAAATCAAGCCATAAAGGGCCAATTACCTAAATTTAATCTTTTTGCTTTCTCTATTAGAACATATTTGAAGTACAGTAACCTAAACTACTCATGCCACTCTTCAGAAAGATTACTGTCCAACTTTGCATCTCCTATCTCATCTATACTGCGTGTCTCAGTAGTATGTTCTTTTTCCACTGTACACAAATAACGTGTGCAACTGTGGTCATTTGTTTTGCGTGCTCCGAAGTCATTTTAAAGGCAACACACAGGTCTAGATAGCCACAAATAAATTTATCTCCTAAAAACAAAAGAATTTTAAAAAATCGTCATCATATTTTAAATCCATTGTAATTTTAAGTTCTTAATTGAAAGAAAAATTGAAATAATTATTTTGTTAAAACCAAATCTTTGTTGTTTAAGGAACACAGTAAACAAATGGGTATTTCAGTGTCCGAAGATGAAAAGGTTCTAGATGGTCGTCATGGTTGCAGAACAGTGACTACATTTAATGCCACTGAACTGTACACTTAAAGATGGTTAAAAGAGTAAATGTTATGTATGTTTTACTACAATAAAAAACCAAATCCTCTGTGTATTATGAGTCCCTAATGGATCATTGTTTAAAGTTTAGATTTTTATGTATTTGATTTTCTAAAAACGTGGCACACCCTTAGCAGTGCCTTGCTCCCAGCTTTCCCCCATCCTGCATGTGGGGTGTTGGTTTGGGTGAAGGATTCCTGTCCTTATTGCTGCTGTTCTAATCCTTTCTAACTGTGACACCTTACCTGTGCTTCTCGTGAATGTCACCCTGTCCTCACAGGGTTAGCCTATCATGGTCATTTTATAGTGTTTCTTGCACTGTCTTAATTCAGCTCAGGTTTTGAGCACTGTCGAGATTTTAGAAGTGGATTTATTTGCAGTTAGGTATTCAATATTTTTCCAGGAAAATAAGGAACCTTTGCAAGTCAATCCAACAAGGATCCGATCCTATTAGGGAAGTCATGTTTCTTCACTACAGTGGCTTGTCTGCACGTCTCTTTTCTGCAGTAGAAGGCAAACTCCCACTGGGTAGGGAACGAATCCGTTCATTTTTGTGTGAACTTTGTAGCACTTTGCACAGTGCCTGAGACAAAAAACCCAGTATTTGTCAAATGAGTGAATGCTAGCTCACTCTCATTCATTTTTCTTTTGAGCTTTTGTGAGCATGACATTCCTCCACCTTGGTTTGTTTGCTTTATAATTTATGAATTTATATAATGTATTTTTAAAAAATAAAGAGTGCCATATTGAGGCCACCAGTATGAGCTTTTACAAAAACCGTAATATCCTTAGTCACTTTTGTCTATATTTTCTCAAAGGCTGTGTACATGCTGCATTTAAAAAAAAAACTCTGACAACTTCGTAGTTCTATGTATTTCCTGAAACCTAAATACAATTTGGTTAACCTTTGCAAATTTCACTCTTTGATCATGCTATCTTACATTTATATGCAAGCACTTTAAAAAAAAATTTAAGAACTGCTTGGCAAGAGCCCAAGACGTGGAAAGAAGTGTGTATGTGTACATATGTGTATGTGTGTCTACACACACATGTAATCTCCCGGTTTTCTCCGAAGACACGTGAACAGGAACGAGGCAGATGCTATGATCCCATTTAACAGATGAGGATGCAGATACCACGCAGGGCAGTGACTGCCAAGGTCGCCCAGCTGTTCAGCAGCACAAACAAGGAGCTTATCCGTCTCCGCCACACAGAATGTTGAACAGCAAATACACCTGGCCCTCCATACCCTCAGGTTCCTCATGCACAGATTCAACTACCCGTGGATTGAAAATACTCAAAAGACACTTTAAAAAGAGCAATACCACAAAAAATTATACAAATAAAAAATGCCATATAACACCTATTTACATAGCATTCATGTTGCATTAGGTATTATAAATAATCTGGAGATGATTTAAAGTATATGGGAGGATGAGCATAGGTTATATGCAAATACTGCACCGTTCTATATCAGGGGCTTGAGCATCTGCAGATTCTGGTGTCCCCGGGGGTCCTGGAACCAATGCCCGGAGGACACTGAGGGACAACTGTAGTCCCTGTTCTGGTAACACCCCCCCAGCGCCCCCACTGACCTGGTCTGACACATTGTACCAGTCGTAATCAAAGGAATGGACGTTCTTGTTCTGAGAGAATGATAAGATGAACAGGTTGTAGCAGGCCCGAGAGGTGTACAGCAGTATCACGGTGACACCGATGGCGGTCACTTGACACACGGAGGAGCCCTGGAAAAGAGGGAGCAGGAGGGGTGGCCACCCCAGGTGCAGGACAGCCCCTGCCCCAGACCCTGCCTGGTGTCGGCCCAGTAAGCCCTTGGGGGTCTCGGAGGCTCTGCGCACGTCTCGTCGGGTCTCCTGCAACAGCCTCCACCCCTGGGCCTCGAACCCCACTCCCAACCTCGCCTCATCCACGCTCCTTCCTAAAACTTCAAGTCATCTTCATACAGACCCCAGAACTTGGTTTAGAGATGCCTTTAACAAAGGGTTAAAACACGGGCCATTTGCCCAAGGCCTGGATTGTAAGTGCAAGAAAGCCAGATGGATTATTTTTTAAGCCTCTAACTGTCCCTGCTCAGCTCCCAGAGAATCCTCTCGGGTCAGGGAGACAAGTAAACAATCTCAGAGGGACAGAGCTGTGGGCAGGGAGCACTGCCTCAAAACCCAGAGTCTTCGAGGCTGAGAATACAGGAGTTCCGGTGCGACGCTGGGCTTGGAATCACCCGGCAGTCAGTAGTTCACGCCCTGCTTTAGGAAGCTACCAATTTCCAAAGTCAGTTCAAAGACCCCTAGCTCGAAACAATAAACATGACCGAAAATCTCAAACGGAGTTTTGAGTTTTGCTTTTGGAAGTCAGTGATTAACTAAATCTACCATATTATTTTATTTTGCCAGTAGTGCTCTGTTAGCTTGTGCATGTAACCCGGGGGTGAGCTCAACAGTATTTGGACAATCTATGATTTAACCCTTTCCTGTTAAAAGCTGCAGGTCTGTTGCTAAAGGTTTTGAATAGCCCCTGTACGGGAGACAACGAAACAGAGAAAGTTGGGGCAAAAATCAAGATGAAAATTCACCAAAATTTATAAACAACAACAACAAAAAACTATTCTGCTGCACTAACTTTAGGGGTTTCCAAGAGTCCGGCTAAATCACAGGATGCCCTGATTGAGGCTTTATATTTTTGAAGTTAGAGGACCAGACTTTAATTCCTGACGCTACTAAAGACACAAGATTGAGGGAGACAGAGCTGCCCCCAGTCTTCAGACCAAAAATACATTATGGCCAGATGGGACTCCTGGCAAAGGTGGTGGCTGCGGAGCTGTGTCACAGGCTGAATTCTGGAAGCAGAGGAGCTGGAGAAATCACCCGACCACTCTACAGGTGACAGAACCAAGGCCCAGAGAGGCGCAGTGTCCGGGGATCGGGTCCCCAGCTCCCCGGCTCACGAGGCTCCTGGGCTCAGGTTCGGAATCTGTCACTGAAGGGACATCAGGGGACAGGGCCAATCGGAAGCACTGGCATAGTTGCCCCTCTTTATGCCTCTGGGCAAACGGAGACTCTAGGTGGCCAGGCACAGAGTGACAGAGAAGAATGGGCCAGGAGCTCCCGTCCCGCGTCCCGTCTGGCTCCGTCTCTGGACGTCACCAGGAGGGGAGTGTTGTCATGAACCGCAGCAACGGTGCCTGCTGCGAGGGAGACGCTGCTCTCAGGCACAGCCCGTCCAGGCACGAGCCTGCATCAGCCTCCACAGCAGATGCTGGGTGTGAACCTCAGCTTCGCACCTACTAGCTGTGTGACGTGGGGCCAGCTACTTGACTTCTCTGTGCCTCAGTTTCCTTATCTGTAAAGTGGGGATTAAAATACTACCTATTCCCAGAGTTCATGACCAGCCTGAGCAAGAGTGAGACCCCGTCTCTATTAAAAATAGAAAGAAATTATATGGACAGCTAAAAATGTATATATAGAAAAAATTAGCCGGGCGTGGTGGTGCATGCCTGTAGTCCCAGCCACTCAGGAGGCTGAGGCAGGAGGATTGCTTAAGCCCAGGAGTTTGAGGTAGCTGTGAGCGAGGCTGACGCCACGGCACTCTAGCCCGGGCAACAGAGCCAGACTCTGTCTCAAAAAACAGAAAAAACCAAAAAGAAACTACTACCTACTCCCAGAGAGTTGTGAGGATCACATTGGTTTATACGCATAAACCAGTCAAGTGCTTATAGAAGTGCCTGGGGCCCGGCGCGGTGCCTCACATTTGTAACCCCAGCATTTTGGGAGGCCAAGGCGGGAGAATCACTTGAGGCCAGGAGTTCAAGACCAGCCTGGGACAACATAGCAAGACCCTGTCTCTACAAAAAATTAAAACATTAGCTGGGCATGGTGGCACATGCCTGTAGTTCCAGCTACTCAGGAGGCTGAGGCAGGAGGATCGCTTGAGCCCAGGAGTTCAAGGTTGCCGTAAGCTATGATCACAGCCATTGCACTCTAGTCTGAGTGACAGAGTGAGAACCTATCTCCAAAAAAAAAAAAAAAA
>JAQIFY010006004.1:0-10629 GCA_028533085.1 Varecia variegata
TTCAGACTCTGACTACCTCTTCAAACTCCTTTGATATTGATATTACTGTCCCCATTGATCACCACTCTCTAGACAAATTGTTTTCGTGTATTCTTCCTTATGTGTGCCAAGCCCTTTCAAAGCCCAAGGCCTTTGTGCTTATTCCTGAGAGAGGCTTTCCTGGCCATTGTATCAAAAGTAGCCCACTCCCCAGCCTTCTAGTTACTAACTCACCCTTGATAATTCTTTCATCACACTGAACATTATCTGATATGATCATATGTATTTATGGGAAGAGACCTCATGAAGTCCAGTACATCTTTTGGATTTATTAAATGATCAGGTAGCTTAACAGTAATTGATGATTTAACCAACATTCTAGTTGTAGAATTGTCTGAATTTTTTAATCTGCCTGTTAATGTGGCTCACCTGTCAATTCCATTTTTTTTTTCTCTTTCAGAGTGACTTCTATTTTTATTCCTAATGTCATGTAGTTTATCTTTCATTCAGACTCGTCGAGATAGTGAATCAGAATTGTCTGGAAAAGCTCTCACATCAACCTTTTCTTTGATGCGCAATGGAGTTTATGATTGGGTGCCCTGAATCAAATGTCATTTTTTTTTTTTTTTGATGCAAGTAACAGGGGCCACGTTAGGGAACAATGTATAAAACTTCCCAGGACTGCACCTCAGCTAAGCGCTATGAAGGACAGAGTCACCTTTAGCAGAGAAGGGTATTTAGGCAAGCAACTAGAAAAAAAGAAAACTGCCCCTACTATAGTAAACAAGTTATAATATATGCTGAAAGATAACCAGTGAAGAGCATAATCAAGTGAAGATCATAACTAAGCTAGCCCCACTACACTTTTGAGCAAGACTTTGAGGCTTTACTAAAGTGAGAAATAAGTGAGTTGGAGAATTTTCTATCATGATAGTCATTGTATTTTTCAGGTAGCTTAACCTAAGACTTGTGGTAAACTACATGATATCTATCTGGATGTATATTTCTTAGATTTTATGAAAAGTGATTTAAAGAATAACACAGAATGGATCATTGCTGTTGACATCTTTTTTCACAAGGAGGTGGCTCACTGAGAAATAAGTTGGAATTTTCTCCATTGCAGGCGTTAAATTTTACACAGCATCTACATAAACCACAAGAGAGGCTGTGAGCTTTTTGAGCAAATAATCTTTCCTTTTGTCTTTGTGAGGACTAAGAGTAATTTACCCAAGTGACAATTTAATCATTAAAGTAGAGGTACTAGAATGGATATAGAGCCTCACAAATCTCTGTTGATTTTGAGTATACAGGTGAAGTATGGTAAAGATACTACTACAAAAAAAATAACATCAAACTGTTCTGATGTACCTGAGCAAGTAAATTTGCTGCATTGGATAATCAAGAGGGAGAGAAATGTAAATACTTCCTTCTTCAAATTATTTGTGGATGGAGAAGAATTTGAGCACACATTTAGAATCTTGTAGATTGATGTGGATTTTTATTTTCTATAATATTACAAAATAGTATTCAATTAAAAGGGTAATGGTGCCTCAAATATAGCTATATCTAATCTATAATTATATATGTCTTTATTTATCTAGATATATGAAAAATTACTATTGAAAATGATAATAAAAGTGGTATGTATAGATAGCGGAAAGCCTTTGGAAGTAGACAGACTTAGATTCAAAGCTCTATCCTGCCAGTTTACATATATCTGAATCTCAGGTTTGGTAATTTTCCCCCATGAGCCTTTATTTACTTAGTTCTAAAGGATGATTATATATTCTCTTGTGATTATTTATTTATTTATTTATTTTAAGACAGGGTCCTGCTCTGTTACCTGGGCTAGAGTGCAGTAGTGTCATCATAGCTCACTGCAACCTCAAGCTCCTGGGCTCAAGCAATCCTCCCATCTTAGCCTCCTGAGAAGCTGGGACTACACACGTGAGTCACTGCCCTCCCTTGTGAAATTTTAAGTTTGAAGAAGAGTGACTATAAAACGCCAATAATAGTATCTGACATACAATATTTGGAAGCTCTAAAGACATTAAAATGTGTGAGTATTGCAGGGTTTATTCATTCACTTAATCTGGTTTTCTTTCTATATTGATCTAAAAGGTATGCACTCAGCTAATGTTCAGGCATTTCCAGCAATATCAATCATATTTATCTTTTAATGTAAATAGGTTTTTTATTCATTTGTTTTTAAATTGTCCTCCTATAACTCTAAAGTATTAAGAAGCAGACTTTGGCTCTCTAGACTTTGTTGGAGTTTTGATGGATGATTTATTCACATGCACACACACACACACACACACATGTCGTACTGCAGTTAATATATCTACATGATTATAGTTTTGGTTCAAATTCATTTATTAAAGCATTCTCCAAATGGCCAATTGCTTTACAGTAATTAGTTTAGTCATTAGTTTAGAAAATAGCATTAAACCAGGAATGTGTTCTCAATACTGGCACATATATGCACACGTGTCTTAATTTTCATCAAATGCCTTATGTTTGTTGACTTTAGGACTGAAGGTGTTATTTTAAATGTGGCTATATCAGAAGAGGTTAATGATTTGGAGTCAATGTATATATACTTGTTATTGTTTTTCCAAATGTAGAGTTTGTTTAGGGGTATTTACTTTGTAAAACCACTTGTATTTATTTAATAAGAACCATTAACTTTGTTTTAAATGTCTATTATGAAATATAATAAATATAGATAAAAACATTTTTAAGTGTACAGATCAGTGATTTTTTTTTTATAAAAAAAAATTACCCATATAACTACAAGCCAAAACAACAATAGGACATTATCAGCCACTCAGGTGCCATCCTTAGTCACCCGTTCCCTCCCACGCAGATAAACACTATTCTCCCATGTATTTCCTTATAGATTTATCCCCTTGTCTAAGTGCATTTAGGCTGCTATAACAAAAATTCCATGGACTATATGGTTTAGAAACAACAGAAATTTATTTTCTGTCAGCTCTGGAGCCTGGGAAGGTCATCAAGGTACCCTCAGATTCAGTATCTCCTGAGGGTCTGCTCCCTTAACCACTGCTGTCTTCTCACTCTACTCTGAAAGCCCTGACTTCAGCATGATAATATTAATTTGTCCATATTAAAACAAAAGCACTCTACCTCCTAATATTTTTAAAATAATAATAAGAAAAAGTTGACAAAGAAAAAATAGGATAACTACACAGGAATGAAATAAGTTAATGACCAAACCCTCCTCATTTTATCAGTGTTGAAAATCCTTGTTTTTACATGTTTATAAAATCTATTATTTTTTTCTTGATGTGTAATGAAAGGAAATAAACATGTATGCTCATTTCTGTTCTTTTTGAAATAAGAGAAGAGATGATATTCTGTGTCCACTCTTTCCAGCATTTAAGTGCCAAAATTATTTATATAACATTACCAAGAAATGGGAAAATAGAATAAAAAACAAAGAAAAATTTAAAATTAAAATACTATTATAAAATATTTCCCACAATCTCTCCAAAAGTCTTTGTATAGAAATCTACTTTTCCTGATATTAATGTAGCCAATCTAGCTATTTTTAGTATTTGTAGTTATATCTTTTTCTACACATTTATTTTTACCCTATTTGTCATTCTATTTAAAGTTTGTTTTTTATTAAGAGCATGAAATTGGGGCTTGGTTTCTATACAAATGGAATTATCTAGCTTTTAAATGAAGTTTTATTTCAATTTAGTTTTAATAAATTTATTGATATGTTTGGGTTAAAAAATTGCTATTTGGTACGTTTTATTCCTCTATACTGCCTTTGCTAACATCAGTTTTGTGAATTTTATAGTGTAAACAATCCATGTTATCCCCTGCATTTCTTTTTTCAGCTATACCTGTTTTGTCATTTTTAGTGATTGCTCTAAGGATTACAATGTGCATCTTTAGATTATCTCATTCTACATTCAAATAGTATGCTATGTCACGAAGAATGTAAATATCTCACCGCAGTGTATTACATTTCTTCCTTCTCATATCTTGCTCTTTTGTTTGCATATATTTTACTTTTTTATATAGTATAATCCCCTACTATATGTTCTTTATTTTTGCTTTGAATAATCAATATTAATGCTTTCTTTTTTAAACCATCAACACTCATATTTACTTTTATGTATATTATAATTTTTATAATATTGTCATAAATTTGCTTGATTGATTCAAACCATCAATATTCCTTTACAAAAATGATTTTCAAACTCAGTAATTTCTTCTAGAAATGTTTGCAGTGCAGGTCTGTTGAAAATAAATTCTCTCATCATTTTACTGGGAATGTCTTTATTTTACTTTGATTTTTGAAGAATATCTTCAGCTAAATAATATCAACATGTTGTAAATAGATTAGTAGGAATAGTGGATTTATAGATATCTGATTTTTCTTTTAGTTCTTAATATTGACAATTCACTGCATGTAGTCCTCTCTTGTTTCTAGTCAAAAGTTAGCAAACATTTGTAGATTTTTTTCTTGTACGTAATGTTTTTTTTCCTCTGACTGCTTTTAAGATTCTTCTCAATGTTTTTCTCATTCTGCAGTTTGACTTTGGTGTGCCTAAGTAGCATTTTCTTTGTATTTAAACTGTTTGAGCTTCTTGTGCCTGTTAGTAAATGTTTTTCATTTTTCACTATAATTTCAAAATTTTGCATTTATTTCTTCAAAAATATATATGTTTTAATTCCTTCCCTTTATACATCTGAAACACACCTCATTCAGCATGAAGAATACCTTTTAATATTTCTCTTAATATCAGTCTGTTCAGAAAGTTTTCCAGTAGGTTTCTTTTTTATTATTTTCATTTTTATTCATTCTTTTGTTCTGGTTGTTGGCATAGTTTATTTTAAATGTTTCTTTACATTTCTTATTCATATTTTATTGTGTAAATATTCAAATATATACAAATTGTCTAATTTGCATTCAAATTTACTAATTCTTATTTGTTAATTCTCTCTTCTGTGTTTAATCTGCTCTAAAACATATCAATCTCCATTTTAGTTATAAAAATTTTTACTTCTAAGTAAAAGTCTTTTTTTCTTAAATGTTGTTCTAGGAGTTCACTAAAGAGACTTCTTCATTAGACTTTTTAAAAAGGAATTAAATTAATAAAAGAAAAACATGTAGTCAAGTATTTATAACTAGTATGCAATGAATACTGAGCAGCTATTATATTTTTCTAAACACATCAAAAATTTTTAAGGGAGTAAAGAGAATTGTCCCAAACGTAAAGAATATTTGCAAAGCTCATTGTAACAGGGAGGGAAATCTAAACATCAATAAAAGTGGAACAAAACTCAGTGATTTTACAGCATCTACCATTAAACAAATTGTAAAATATTAAGGGGAGGTTATGCAAAGCAATGAGATTAATTGCTGCTAATTGACTAAAGTCACAAAACCAAGTGTTGGTTCCATTTGTGATACTAATGCCATTTACAAGGTTAAGTACTGTGTCACCTCACAGCCCCCAGTTGTTCTTCATATTGTGGAAGAGAACGTGTGAACAGATGGACCAGAATAACATCTGGCCTAGGTGAGCAATAAGAGTACAGCTGACATCCTCGAATGATTTCCTTCAGTAGCACTGTCTCAGGGATAGAAAGTAATAAGAGAGAAATGTGGGAGCCAAAAATAGACAACTTGATGTATATTAATTATTAGCATATCAGCCCTTGCCAAATCCCATAGTAAATGTCATAATCAGCATCTAACAGGACAGCGGTACTGTTCTTATCAATAAAATATTTTTAAAAATACTTATATTTGAGTTAGACAGTGTATCATTAATATCTTATTTCATCAACTTTGCTCCCAAGAATGCTTATGTGTGAACACCAAAATAATACCTGCTGCTTTATGGAAAAATCACAATTTTTAAAACTTATATCCCTCTTGAACCTCAGTACAACACTGCAAATTAGATGTCACTACATGATATCCAAATTAATAACCAAGGCACAGAAATGCCGTATTTGAAGTTTAAAAGGTAATAAATGGTAGAACAAGGATACAAAGCCAAAATTATTGACTTTTACCTATTGTACTCACATTTAGAACTATATTGTGTCAGCAACAAGAAAAACAGAGTCCATGTTAATAATAATGACAATTAGAAAGGCTACAATTTGTAAATTTCATTTCCTGCTATGTTTTAAGTAATATTAGAATCATTTTTCTATTCAAAAGGGTACAGATCTAAGGAATTTGATTCCAAGTATTCTGCTATAAAATGATTTCAGTTTTCTTTTATCTACTAAACATGATACTGCAATGAGCTGGGTATACGCAATAATGCCATTTCTACCAAAAAAATCTTCTCAAACAACTCAAGGTGAAAATACACAGCCAAATAACAAAACATAATCTCACTAGAAAAAAAATTAACTGTCAAAAATTCTGAGATTGAGGCCATCTTTTCAAATATATTGGCATGTTTTCTGCATTTTGTTTATATGCTATGTTTTGTTCGTGCTAAAGACCTGCCCTCTTCTGGTTGTGGTTATGACAGAGCAGAGACTGCACATGACACATTAAAGAGGTAGATCAAGGGTGAGCTCTCTTGGTTTTAATTTTTCTTTGCAAGGTATAATAGTGTTTCTTTCTTGTCGTGAAGGAAAACACTGAACATCACACATGTAATTAATTATCATTATTGTCGTTGTCACTGGGATCCAGCTAGGCATACTGCTGCTCCTGGCTTTGCTTTTCTATGTAGTTCGGTGTGTTTCATAATGTATTCGCTTTCTGATGGAGCTCCAGAGCCAGTTTCTGTCCTTAGAGCTAATGTTTTTGATAATTTTGCCTACAAGAAATCTGGGGAGAAAGGTGATTATTCAAGTTCTGTTTTCTCTCCCTCTTTTTTATGTTGATTTCCAGTCATAACCTTGTTTCGTTTTCAGCTTATCAGTATACATGTGTCCCAGAGGAAAATATTTTATTAGGATAATTTCAGTATAAAGAGTACTTGAGCAGACATGTCACCAGAAGTAACACTTTTTGAAGCAAATTGGAGAATTATTCGTATCAGTGAAACCTATTTTGTGCAGATTTAATATCCATGTCAAACAGAATACAGTAGTATATAGGTTATTGAGATATAATTCACATACTATACAATTTCACTGATTGTAATGTACAATTCAATGGATATTTTAGTGTTTTCAGAGTTGTATAACTACTACTGTGATCGATTTTAGCACCATTGCAGGACACTGAGAAAAGAAACCCTGTGACCACTAGCAATCACTCTCCACTTCCTTCAATACCCCCAAACAATTCCCAGAAAATTGTGAATCTACTTTCTGTCCCTGTATTCTGAACATTGCGTATAAATGAAATCATAAGCTATGTGTTCTTTTATAACTAGCTTCTTTAATTTTGTGTGGTAATTTCAAGGTTCATCTGTACTGTAGCAAATAGAAGTAGCTCATTCCTTTTTATTGCTTAATAGTAGTCCATTGCTTGAATAGACTGTATTTTATGTATCAATTTATCCGTTGATAGTAGTCATTTAGGTTATTTCTATGTTTTGGCTTTTATGACTAATGTTGCTACGACTATTTGGGCACAAGGTTTCGTGTAGAAATACCCTTTTTATTACTCTAAGATATACACAAAAGTGTGTATTAGACATCATAAGGCACGTCTGTGTTTAAACATTTGAGGAACTGCCAGAATGTTTTCCAAAATAGCTGCTCCTTTTTATAGTCTCATTAGAAATTTGTGAGAGCTCCAATTGTCTGATACCCTGTCAACACTTATTATGGTCTGTCATTTTGATTCCAGCTATCCTAGTGTGTGTCACGTGATATCTCATTTGTTGTGTTAAATTGCATTTCTCAAATGGCTAATGATGTTGAGCATCTTTTCATGTTTTTTTTTCTCTTTTAATTAATTAATTAATTAATTTCAAAATATTATGAGGCTGCAAATGCTTTGGTTACATATATTGACTTTGCACCACCCAAGTCAGAGCGTGCCCAACACCCAGACATCGTGCACCATACCCATTAGGTGTGAATTTACCCATCCCCTTCTCCCCCTCCCACCTACCCAATGCCCTATGAATATTACTTCCATATGTGCACATAAGTATTGATCAGTTAGTACCAATTTAATGGTGAGTACATGTGTTGCTTGTTTTTCTATTCTTGTGATACTGTACTTTGACGAATGGGCTCCAGCTCCATCTAGGATAATATAAGAGGTTTTAGTTCACCATTGTTTGTTGTGGCTGAGTATATGTATACTCCATGGTATACATATACCACATTTTATTAATCCACTCATGTATTGATGGACACTTGGGTTGTTTCCACATCTTTGCTTTTCATGTGTTTATTAGCCGTTCGTGTATCATCTATTCATATAATTTGCCCAAATGTATTTTTGTTATTGAGTTGTAAGGATTCTTAAATATTAAAAGTTCTTGTCTCATATATGATTTCCAAAATGTTTACCCTAGCTTATGGGTTGTGCTTTAACTCCCTGATGGTGTCCTTTTAAGTACAATAGTTTTAATGTTGTTAAAGACAAATTTATCTATTTTGTCTTTTATTGCTTGTATTTTCAGTGTAACATCTTAGAAAGTTGCATCTAATCCAAGTTCATGAGATTTAGTCCTATAATTTCTTAAAATAATTTTATAGTTTTGGCTTTTATATTGGCTTTATGATATATTTTATTTAATTTTGGTATAGAGTGTGGTTCTTTTTCATATGAATATTCAGTTGTCCCAGCAGCATTACTTGAAAAGACTGTTTTCCCGAGTGACTTATTTTTTCACCCTTGTTGAAAATAATTTGACCTTAAGTATGAGCATTTATTTCTGATTCTCAATTAAATTCCATTGATCTGTATATCTATCCTTATATCAGTTCCTTTTTTACGCCAATCACTTTAGTAAGTTTGTTTCTTACAATTATAGTTAGATTATTTTGTTAGATTTTGCATTATATCCTGATATCCCAACCACCTCAATGATTTTTTTAAATTAGCATATGTAAAGATTTAATCCTTATGATGTCAAATTATATGAGTATTAAAAAATGGATAGTGTCATGTGTCTAACAGTATATTCAACCTCTTCCCATCCTGATACACAGGCAACCGCTGATTTGTTTAATGATGGTATAATTTTGCTTTTTGCTGAATGTCATAAATGACCTCATACAGTATGAAACCTTTAGAGATTGTTTTCTTTCACTTTCTAATATGTGGCTCAGATTCATTTATATTTGTGTATAGTTCTTAACTTTTTATCATTGAATAATATTTTATTGTACAGGTGTACCACAATTTATCCATTCACCTATTGAAAGTCATCTGTTTGCTCTTACTTTTTGGTTATTATCAATAACACTTCTATAAAAATTCATTTGCTGAGTTTTCCATGAAAGCAATTTTTCAAATCACTTGGAAAAATATTTGGTAATATGGTTTCTGGATTATATTGTAAGACAATGTTTACTTTGCAAGAAACTACTAAACTATTTTCCAAAGAGGCTGTTCCATTTTGCACTCCCACTATTAATGAATTAGAGTTCCTCTGGCTACACATTCTCTCCAGCAATGTTATCGTTAATCTTTTGGATTTTAGCCATTCTAATAGGTGTCTGGTCTATTTCCTTGATGTTTTAATTTGCAATTGTATAATGACCAAAAATGTTGGGCATTTTTCATGTGCCTATTTTTCATCTGTGTATCTACTTTGATGAAATATCTGCTAAGAACTTTTTCCTATTCTTAAGTTGTTATGTTTGACTTAATTGGGTTATGTTATGATTAAATTTTAAGAGATCATTGTATATATTGGATACAAGTCTTATGTCAGATATATGTTTTCAAAGATTTTCTTCCAGTCTGTGACTTCTCATTTCATTTTTTAACAGTGCTTATGAAGAACAAAAGTTTTTGATTTTAATAAAGTCTAATATCTATTTTTTCATGGGTTAAACTTTTGAGGTATCTAAAACCACTTCTACCAACTCAATTTTGCATAGATTGTCTCCTACGTTTTATTCTAGTTGTTTTATAATTTTGCATCTTATATTCACATCTATAATTCATTTTGTGTAAGGTGAAACATTTATGTCTAGTGTCGTTTCATTAGGAGGAAGTTAGTATGTTCACACAAAAAACCTGCACATGGATCTTTACAGCAGCTTTATTCATAATTGCCAAATATTAAAAGAAATGACATGTTCTTCAGTAAATGAATGAATAAATAAAATGTGGTACACCCAGACAATGGAACATTATTTAGAACTAAAAGGAAATAAACAATTCCTCCATGAAAAGACATAGAGGAAACTTAAATGCATATATTGCTAAGTGAAAGAAGCTAACCTGAAAAAGTGACATGCTATCTGATTCCAACTCTATAACACTCTGTAAAAGCCAAAACTATGGAGATAGTAAAAGGATCAGTGATTTCTAGGGTTGCAGGAGGAGGGAGAGATAAACTGGAAGAGCTCATGGGCTATTCAGGGCAGTGAAAGTACTCTGTATGATACTATAGTTGTGGATACATGCATGTATATATGTCATTTTGCATTTGTTCAAACTCATAGAATGTACAGTACCAGGAATGATCCCTAATGAAAACTGTGGATTCTGAG
>JAQIFY010006005.1:0-10628 GCA_028533085.1 Varecia variegata
GAGAGGACAGTGGACAGGGACCCAAGCCCAGCCAATCAGAGCCCTCCCCGAGAAGGACCACTGGAGGAATGCAAGTGAGTGGGATTCTCATAGAGCATCATCGAGAGTGCCTGCCCAGGAGATGGAGAGAAACACAGGGCTCTGATGATCTCTTTTGTGTCCCTAAATTCAGCCATATCTGAGGCCAGTTACCTCTGGGCTTTTAAACACGTGAATTCATAAATTCCCCATTTTGTTTAAGTCAGTTTGAGTTGCACGTCTTGACCAACTATTCCAACTACATAAACATAACAAAATCTGTTCCAGACTGTTCCTTTGCTCACGATTCTCCAGGCCCGTTTCCGCCCTCTCGCTATCTGTTGAAATCCCTCTCACCTGTGACTAAGCCACACCTCACTTTGCAAAAGAAGCCTGTCCCATTCCCCTGGACGCTCTCCCCTCGGCGGGACAGCACCTGTTTCCTCTGAGTCCTCTGTCTGCATGCGTGGCTCACACGCATTCCCACACTCATCTTGTATTTCCCAGTGGCCTACCTGGACTCTTGCACACGGCAGCTTTGCAATAAACATTGTTGAATTAGAAAATCCCTGAAATCAACAACAAAAAACCCAAACAACCCAATTCAAATCTGAGCAATGGACTTGAGTAGACATTTCTCCAAAGAAGACATACAAATGGCCAATAAGCACATGAAAAGATGCTCGACATTGTTGGTCATTAGGGAAATGCAAACCAAGGCACTGAAATGCCACTTCACATTCATTAGGGTGGCTACTATCAAAAATGGAGAAAAAAAGTGTTGGCAAGGATGTGGGAGAAATTGGAACTCTGGCCCACTGTGGGTGGGGAGGGAAAACTGTGAAGCTGCTGTGGAAAACAGCATGGCAGTTTCTCAAAAAGTTAGACATAAAATTAGCATAGGATCCAGCGGTCCCTGTTCTAAGTGTGTACCCCCAAAATGGAGAGCAGGGAATGTAATGGCCCCCGGAACGTGTGGGCTTTTGAGAAACAGCAGCATGTGTGGCCTTCGGCTCCGCGTTTGGCCTCCCCTGCAAATGCAAGTTGTGACCTTGGACAGAGACTTCATGTGCAGCCTTTTGACCAAACTACTTATTTCTTTTCTTTGCTATAAATATTCCAGAACATTAAAGCCTTCAATAAGTTGTCCCGTGACTTTATTTTCTGGCCAACAGGGAGGCTTTCATTTCCTCTGTGACTCATGTATTCCTTTCTGCAGCTTCTCTCTAAGTACCTCCAGCCATTGACATTTCAAATATCCTTGTCTTTTGGCTGCCCTCAGCAGACTCGGCTCGTGTCCGAGCTCTTTCTCTTCCTTTTCTCCTTTTGTGGCAAGCGTGGTGGCCAGAGCGTTGCTGGTGGAGACACCTAGCGTTTATAGGATCGTTTCCCCCCATTCATCAGAACGCTGGGCCCAGCGTGTAGACAAGGTTACTGGATTCATAATAGTGATTAGATTTTCCAAAACGCCCTAAGGGGCAAAGAAGAAGAGAATGGCAATTTCACAAATCGTACTCGTGGCCTTCTGGGCTACATGGTCTTCCACTTAACGAGAACTTACCCCTTTCCTTGGAAATGAGAAGTACTGTACAAAGCGTGAGTTCTGAGGATGCCCTCCCAGCGTGGCTTGGGGACCTGCGTGCTGCGTGCCGGCGCAGAGAGCGAGCCACGAGCTTCTCGACAGGGCTGCAGTCAGAACCACTGATAAATCTTACTTTATATGCAGGGACAGCAGGACTGAGCTCTAAGAGAGAAGGTTTACTCAGTGTTTTCCACCGAAAAGGCCCAAAGGCCTCACCAAAGCTATAAATACCAGCATCACTTCATAGTTGAAATGTCACCAGTTCTGGGCCTTGCTTAAATAGCCCGGAGCCGGCACATATAATGTGTGTGTGTGTGTGTGTGTGCGCGCGCGCGCGCGCGTGTGCGTGTGTGTGTGTGTGTGTGTGTGTGTGAGATGAAAGAGGCCTTTATGTGTTTGTCCCTGTGGGGGGCCACAGAGAAGGGTAAGTGGAATGTCTGGCAAATAGCAGAGGCAGATTTTGGAGCTAAGCTGCTTAATGGGCCCAGCGGGGCTGAGTTTTAATCTCTGCCACATGTGGGATAGCAGTTTACCTGCCAACCCAGCCAGAAAGGGTTGGCATGGAAGTGGGGACCCCCTTTGCCCAGCTCCTCATCCAAAGAGAAATCCGAGGGCATGTTCTCCGACTGCCTTGAGTTTTGGGCATTCATAGCACTGGTGTTTGCCCTGGCACTTTTCCAAGCTTGAGAGAGGCTTCTCTTCCTCCCAGCCCATGTCCCCAGCCTCCCCTTGTGTGCAACACTGTGGGTCATGTGCCTGCCCTGAGTAGACTCCTAGGCAGCGCTATGTCTCCCTCACTCATCTGTCACTCATTCATGCACCCACTCAACAGCAAATAGTGCTGAGGACCTACTATGTGTGACACACTCTGCTAGGCTCTGAGGATAGAACAATGAGCAAGACTGATATGGTCTCTACATGCAAAACTGTACTTTCTGGTCAGGGAGCAAAGCACAGCAAAATAAATAAACAGAAAGCAAAAGAATTGCAGACTGTAAAAAGGTCTTTAAAGAAAGACAAAAATAACAGGGTAAATAAATAGCAGTAAAGAGAAGCGGCTGTTCCACTTACACACATGGTCAGAGAAGGCTGCTCTCCATCAGCCAGGTGGGTGATGGGCATGGGTGGGGTGGGGTGGGGGTGGGGCGTGTTCTGGGGAGCAGGAACCTCAAGAGCAAGGGCAGGAGTTTGGAAAGGGTTTGGGGCATTCTGGGAGCAGCAAGGAGGCCAGTAGGGAAAGGAAGAGGTGAAATTGTCTCTTTGTGCAGACAACATGATCTTATACATAGAAAACTTTAAAGACTCCACCAAAAAACTGTTAGAACTAATAAAGAAATTCAGTAAAGTTGCAGGATACAAAATCAACATACAAAAATCAGTAGTATCTATACATTCATAACCAACTGTCTGAAAAACATCAAAAAACTATTAGTATATTAATAAAATAGTAATATTATAAATAGTATTAAATGCTGTTTAAAATAGTATCAAAAGTTAAAATATTTAGGAATAAATTTAACTAAAGCTATGAAAGATCTCTACACTGAAAACTACAAAACATTGATGAAAGAAATTAAAGACACAAATAAATGGAAAGATGTCCCATGTTCATGGATTGGAATGATTAATATTGTTATAATGTCCATACTGTGCAAAGTGATCTACAGATTCAATGCAATCCCTGTCAAAATGCCAATGACATTGTCCACAGGAATAGGAAAAAAAAAAATCCTAAAATTCACATGGGACCATAAGAGAACCACAAAAGACCTCAAATAACCAAAGCAATCTTTAGCAAAAGGAAAAAAGTTTGGAGGTATCAAAATCTACTGCAATGATATAGTAACTTAAACAGAATAGTGCTGGCACAAATACAGACGAAGAGACCAATGGAACTGAACAGAGAACCCAGAAATAAGCCCATCTTTGACAAAGCTACCAAGAACACACAATGGAGAAAGGACAGTCTCTTCAATAAATAGTGTTGGGAAAACTGGATATCCACATGCAGAAGAATAAAATTGAACCCTCGTCTCACCCTATATTAAAAAATCAACTCAAAATGGATTAAAGACTTAAATGTAAGACCTGAAACTGTAAAACTACTAAAAGAAAACATAGGGAAAAAGCTTCTTGACACTGGTTTGTGCAAATATTTTTTGGATATGACCCCAAAAGCACAGGCAACAAAAGCAAAAATAGACAAATAGGATTGCATTAACCTAAAAAGCTTCTGCACAGCAAAGGAAATAATCAACAGAGTGAAGAGACAACCTACAGAATGGGAGAAAATATTTGTGAACCACACATCTGATGAGGGATTAACATCCAAAACATGTAAGAAACTCAAACAACTCAATAGCAAGAAAATGAATAACTCAATTAAAAAGTGGACAAAGGACCTGAAACAGATATTTCTCAAAAGAAGGCATACAAATATACAAGGAACTCAAATAACTTGATAATAATAATAACCCAATTAAAAATGGGCAAGTGATCTGAATAGACATCTCTCAAAATAAGACTGACAAATGGCCAAGTACATTAAAAAATTCTTGTCATCTCTAATCATCAGAAAAATGCAAATCAAAACCCCAATGAGATATCATCTCATCCCAGTTAGAATGGCTATGATAAAAACAAAAAATAACAAATGCTAGCAAGGACGTGGAGAAAGGGAACTCTTCCATACTGTTGATAGAAACGTAAGTTAGTACAGCCATTATGGAAAACAGTATGGAGGTTTTTCAAATAACTAAAAATAGAACTACCATATGATCTAGCAATCCTGTTTCTGGGTATATAGCCAAAGGAAAGGAAATCAGTATGTCAAAGAGATATTTTCACTCCCATGTTTATTGCAGTACTATACACAATAGCCAAGATATGGCATCAACTTAAGTGTCCATCAACAGATGAATGGATAAAGAAAATGTGGTATATATACACAATCAATACTGTTCAGTCAAAAGGAAGAACAAAATCCTGTCATTTGCGGCAACATGGACAAGCCTGGAGGATATTATGTTAGGTGAAACAAGCCAGACACAGAAAGATATAATTAAGACCACGTTCCCACTCATATGTGGAAGCTAAAAAAGTTGATATCATAGCAGTAGAGAGTCGAATGGTGGTTACTAAAGGCTGGAAAGGGTGATGAGGATAAGGAATAGGGAGAGATTGGTTAATGGACACAAAATTACAGCCAGGTAGGAGGAACACATTCTAGTGTTCTACAGCACTGTAAGATGACTATAGTCAGCAACAATGTATTGAACATTTTCAAATAGGTAGAAGAGAGGACTCTCAATGTTCCCAACACAAGGAAAGGATAAATGTCTGAGGTGATGGATTTGCTAATTACCTTGATTTGACTATTACACATTGCGCACATGTATCAAAATAACACACTGTGCCCCATAAATGTGTACAATTGTCATGTGTCAACTAAAAGTTTTTAAATTAAAATAATAACAATAAAGTACAATAAAAAAGAAAGCACACAAATGGCCAATAGGTATACAAAAAAATGCTCACCCTCACTAATGGTCAGGGAAACACAAATTAAAACTGCAGTGAGATATCACCTGCCATCTCCTAGGATGGCTATTGTCAAAAAGGCAAGAGATAACAAGTGTTGATGAGAATGTGGAGGAAAAGGAACCCTTGCACACTGCTGGTGGGAATGTAAATTAGAACAGCCATTATGGAAAACTCTATGGAGGTTCCTCAAAAAATTAAAAATGGAATTACCATATGGTCCAGGAATCTCATTTCCAACAAAAATGAAATCTGTATGTCAAAGAGATATCTGCACTCCCGTATTTATTGCAGCATTATTCACAATAGCCAAGTTACAAAATCCACATATGTCCGTCAACAGATGAATAAAGAAAATGTGGTACATATATACACAGTGGAATACTATACAGCCTTAAAAAGAAGAAACTCCTGGTATTTTCCATAACATGGATAGACCAGGAGGACCGTTATGCTAAGTGAAACAAGCCAGGCACAGAAAGACAAAGACTGCACGGTCTCACTATGTGGAACCTAAAAAAGTTGAATTCAGAAGCAGAGAGTAGAGTGGTGGTTGCCAGGGGCTGGGGGCGGGGAGGCAGGATTAGGGAGAAATTGGTTGAAGGTACAAAATTTCAGTTCGGTAGAAGCAGCAAGTTCAGGAGATCTGTTATACAATCTGGTGATCAATCGTGTTGATAATAATGAACTGTATACTTGAAAATTGCCGAGAGTACGTTTTAAATGTTCTCGCCACACACAAAAAGGATAAGTACGTGATATAATAGGCCTGTTAATTAGCTTTATTTATTCATTCCACAATGTATACGTTCATCAAAACACCATGTTGTACACCATAAATATATACAATCTTATTTGTCAATTTAAAGAAATAAAAAATTAATTAAAAACGAAAGAACTGAACAGAGAATTAGAGACTGGGGCCGAGTCCTTACACGGAGACTGGGTCCCTGCAGCAGAGGACAGGTTTGTGATCACCCCAGTCTGCAAAGGTCACCGTACCCCCGGACGGCGAGAATGCCACTTCTCTCTGCCAGGTGTGTCTAAGCCCCCGTTTACTGAGTGTCCTCCTGTGACGGGAACGACACAGCCGAGGTTGCTGCCCAGGCACTAGGACAACACCGCACCCCAACGGCTGGAGCAGGGGCCGTGGATAAGCCCCGCTGCCCGCTTCCCCGCTGCTTCCTTCAAATGCACCATTCAGGCATATTTCTGTGCATTTAAAGTGGTCCAGACTCTATTTTCTCATCGATAGTGCTTGTGCTGCTAGTTACACCTCCCCCTTCCTTCCTGCTTCACGTGACCCAGGGACCAGGGACGGAGCGCTTCTTCCCGACTCATCTGCACCCTCCCTGCCCAGGATCTGCAAGTAAAAGCAATCTGTGGACGTGTGTCCCACCGTAGTGGTGTATTGAGTTTGCACCTTCCAGATGAGGGACCAAGGGCTGCCCCAGGCCAGGTTTCCCCAGGACGCTGGGGAGAACACAGGGTCAGGCTTCTAGTGCCAGAGCAATGGTCAGGCAGGCAGAAGCTGGGTACGGGGCAGACAGGAGCCACAGGGGCACCTGCCAGTAGAAACAGGTTTCCTGTGTGAGGGGCCCCTGGCCACAGCTCAGACAACTAGTCATTGGGCCGTCCACCATGTAAGAGGAATATCGCACGAAAGGCACACTGTCAACACCGATGCCCAGCTCTCCTTTGTTCCTCGTTAGGGAAGGTGGCTGGTCACTCTGGGACTGGAACCCCAATTTAGCTGAGGGGTTCAAAACACCAGCTCATGCCAGCAGCTGTGCCAGACATCAACTTAGTGTCAAGCTCACAATAATCCCAGGAGGGAAGTACCACCAGCAGTCCCATTTTACAGATGTGAACAGCAAGACTCAGACAAGTTGTGTAGTTTGTCTGGGGGCTCAAAGCTGGTGTGTGGCAGAGTCAGAAAGAATCCCAGGTGTGTCTCAGTCGGGAGCCCTGACCCTTTCCGCCACAGCACCTCGCCTCCGCTGAGCTCAGCTCAGGGCTGGGTGGAGCCCGCTCTGCAGGCTGAGACACCAGTGCGGACTCCTTTGGGAACAGCCAGCCAGCAGCCCCAGCAGGCGGTTCCCTGTTCAACCTGCTCCGCAGTCTGGGAGTCCCCGCTGGTTCCTCTTTCTGCGGTCTGCGACGGGGGAGAGTATCAGTGGCCCTTGGTCCTCCAGCTCCTAAATCCCAGAGCCTCCTACTGCTTTCTAGCGTAGAAAAGATGTGCCAAGAGCTTCGTGGGATTGAAGGACAGGTTCCCACGCCAGGTCCGTTTCCTACGAGGCCCGACTGCTCTGCGAGGTCCTCTGTGTTCTCTCTCGCTTCCGCGGGAGCCTCGCCTGAGACCTCAGACCGGTGCTTCGCGAACTGTTCACCCGACAGCACGTTTCAAGCATGATGGCCTTGGTAGAGCTTGCCGGCGTGGACACCGGAGGCCGGTCCAGCCACACGCTGGTCCGGAAGCTCTGCCCCAGACGCCTAAGTGGAGACAACTTACAGATTCATCACTGTCGTCTCCGATTTTTTGTTCTCTTCTTCTCTGCCTTGTTGGGGACAGAATCCCAGAATGGCCCGGCTTGGCTTTCTGACAGTCCCCACCCCCGCACTGTGCCCTGGAAATTGGAAATCGCCTTCTGTCCCTCCCTACCCCACCCCCACCACTGCCTTTGAATCACAGGCCATTCGATGCTTTCTATATGTGAAATGTTTAGCATGTGTCTGGCATGTGTCTGGCACACGGTAGGCATTCAAAACATGTTAGCTCAGTCCCGCTCTGCCCTATCCTAACATATGTAGCAGGAAAATAACTCGATCATATGCCAACAATGCAGCCCAGATTTTCTGAGACAGTCCCAAATTCAAATCAGTCATGCACAGCACAAAGACATTTTGATCAATGGCAGACCACATACATGATCGTGGTCCCCAAAGATTATGATACCCTATTTTAATGTTCCTTTTCTATGGTTAGATATGTTTAGAGACATAAACACTCACCCTTGTGTCACAGTTGCTTACAGTATTCAGTACAGCAGCATGCCGTACGGGTTTGTAGCCTGGGAGCAATGGGCTACCCGTGTAGCCCAGGTGTGCAGCAGACTATACCCTCTAGGCGTGTGTAAGTGCACCCTATGATGTCTGCAGATGATGAAATCACCTAAGGACACATTTCTCAGAACTTATCCCCATTGTTAAGTAACACGTGACTGTATTTGGGCCTTTTCAAGAAAGTAACATTTTAAACATATAATTACATGCAATTTAATTTTTAAAGGCAGGCATTGTGGCAGGCAGAATTCTAAGTCAGCCCCCAAGAATTCCTTCCTGCACCCCTGTACATGCCCTGTGTAATCCCCAGGGTGGCGTATGTGATGGATTTCACTCTCATAATTAGTTATATGGCACAGGTGATCTTAAGGACGATGTTAGGGAGATCGTCTAGGCGGGCCTTACCTTATCACATGAGCCCTTTAGAGCTGGGAGTTGTCTCTGGCTGGTTGCAGAACAAGAAGGCAGAGATTTGCGGGCCAGGAAGGATGTGAAGTGCCGTCGCTGGCTGGAAGATGAAGAGGGCCCTATGCAGGGAGCCAGGTGGCCTCTAGGAACCGAGAGCTGACCCAGACGGGAACTCTGCCTAACCGACTCTCGATTTCAGCCTTGTTACTATTCACCCTGCACCTAGAACCCAGCTCCAGCCTACCTGGCTTCTGACTGGCAGAGCTGTGAGCTCAGTGGGTGTTCTGCTAAGTTTGCAGTGATTCGTTACACAGCAATAGAAACTCATGCAGGTATAAAATAAACTAGATAATACATAAATAATATTTACTATTTTATTGCATAAAATAAGTTCAACGCTTCTAAGTGGTCAGCACAGTGAGTTTTGACAAATTTATTTCATTGTCATAATTAGTTTATTCATTCACCGGTAGATGTATTTCTGGATTGTCTCCAATCATTGGCAATATGAACAAATGCTCTGAACACCGGCATAAACGTCTTTGGTGTAGATATATGTTTTTATTTCTCTTGAGCAAATATCTAAGTGTAAAATTGCTGGAGTGTATGACAAGTTTGTCTTTAACCTGTGAGAAATTGTCAGACTGTTTTCTTTCTCTTTTTTGCTCTTTCTCTCTCTCATTTTTTCTTTCTCTTTCTTTTTCAACAGGGTCTCTCTCTGTTGCCAAGGCTGGAGTGCAAACACCAGTCATAGCTCAAGCTCACTGCAATCGTGAACTCCTGGGCTCAAGTGATTCTCCTGCCTCAGCCTCCCAATTAGCTACGACTATAGGCATGCGCCACCAGGCCAAGCTAATTTTTTTTATTTTTTGTAGAGATGGGAGTCTCACCATGTTGCCTAGGCTGGTCTCGAACTCCTGGCCTAAAGTGATCCTCCTACTTTGTCCTACCAAAGTTCTGGGATTATGGATGTGAGCTACCATGCCAGGCCTCCAAAGCGTTTTCCAAAGTGACTGTTCCATTTTGCATTCCCATCAGAAATGCACGAGAGTTCAGTTTCTTTATGTTTTCATCAACTCTTCATATTGTCAGACTTTAATTTTTTTTTTTTAAGACAGGATCTCATTCTATTGCCCAGGCTAGAGTGTAGTGGCATCATCATAGCTGAGTGCAAACTTAAATTCCTGGGCTCAAGTGATCCTCCTGCCTCACTCAGCCTCCCAAGCAGGTGGGGCTAAAGGCATGTGCTACCATGCCCAACTTATTTTTTAATTTTTTATAGAGACGGGATCTCGCTATTGCCCAGGCTGGTCTCGAACTCCTGGCCTCAAGGGATCCTCTCACCTTGGCCTCCCAAAGTGCTGAGATTACAGGTGTGAGCCACTAAACCTGGACCAGACCTTTAAATTTTAACCAATGGCTTGTCCTCCCGTTCCTTAACAGTATCTTTTGAAGAGCAGAAGTTTTTAATTTTGATGAAGCCCAGTTTATCAGTATTTTTAATGGTTTGTGCTTTTTCTGTCATATCTAAAAGATCTTTGCCTAACTGAAGGTCCCAAAGAGCTTTTTCAATAGTTTTATCATAATTATTCTTATATATTTACATTTATGAGCAATTTAAAGTCATTGCGTATAATGCAAAGTAACGGTAAGGATTTGTTTTGCATGTGAACATCCAATTGTTCCAGAACCCACTTGGTTAAAAGTGTATTCTTTCTCCATTGAATTGCCTTTGCACCTTTGTAAAAAACCAGTTGACTACATTTATGTGAATCTATTCTATTCCACTTATCTATATTTTTTTCATTTTATTTTATTTTATTTTTTGAGACAGAATCTCACTCTGTTGCCAGAGCTAGAGTGCAGTGGCATCATCATAGCTCGCTGCAACCTCAAATTCCTGTGCTCAAGTGATCCTCCTACCTCAGCCTCCAGAGTAGCTAGGACTATAGGTGCATGGCACCACAGCTGCCTAATAGGTGCATGGCACCACACCTGACTAATTTTTTTTGGT
>JAQIFY010006006.1:0-10627 GCA_028533085.1 Varecia variegata
ATTCAACCAAGCGACTCCTGGAATTGATCAATGAATTCAGTAAAGTCTCAAGATACAAAATCAATACATACAAATCAGAGGCATTCATATATGCCAATAACAGTCAAACGGAGAACCAAATCAAGGACTCAAATAATCTTTTGATTTCTATCTGGATCTCCTCCTGGACCCAATAGGCATTCAGCAATAGATTGTTTAATTTCCATGACTTTGTGAAGTGGTGAGTGTTTCTGTTGGAACTGATCTCTAATTTTACTCCACTGTGGTCTGAGAAGATACATAGTTTAGTATCTATATTTATAAATTTGTTGTGATCTGATTTGTGGCCTAGGATGTGATCAATTTTAGAGAAAGTTCCATGAGCTGATGAGAAGAATGTATATTCAGTTTTGTTTGGGTGGAATGTTCTATAGATGTCTGTTAGACACATTTGTTCTAGAGATCTGTTTAAGTCCATTGTTTTTTTGCTTAATTTATGCTTGGAGGATCTGTCCAGTTCTGTCAGTGGGGTGGTGAAATCCCCATCTACTATGGCATTACTGTTTATCATGTTATTTAGATCAACATTATATAGTGGCCATCTTAGTCTTTCTTTACTTTTGCTGCTTTAAAGTTTATGGTATCTGATATAAGAATAGCTACCCCGGATTTCTTTTGGTTTCCATTGGCCTGGAAGTTTGTTTTCCAGCCCTTCACCTTGAATCTGAGTGCATCCTTGTGGGTAAGATGCGTTTCCTGGAGACAGTATATACTTGTCTTGTTTTATTTTTCCACTCAGCCAGTCTATGTCTCTTCAGTGGATAATTAAAGCCATTCACATTTATTGAGAGAACTGATATTTGGGGTAGATTTCTGTTCATAGCATTGGATAAATTATTATTGTTTTGTTTTACCTCTTGAGCCATTGTGGAATCAGGGTTGTGGACTTTAATTGAGTGAATTTACATTGGTGAGGTCTATTTTGCTATTAAGTGTATAATGCAGGTCTGCGTACTTCCTGCAGAATAGGTCTGGTCTTCACAAATTCCATCAGTGATTGCTTGTCTGGGAAAGTCCTTATTTCTCCCTCATATAAGAAGCTTAGTTTTGCTGGATGAATTCTAGGTTTGGCCATTATTCTGTTTTTGAAGATTGAGGATGCTTCCCCAGTTCCTTCTGGCTTGCAAGGTTTCAGTTGAGAGGTCTGAAATTAGTCTGATAGGTTTTCCTTTGTAGGTTACCTGCTGTTTTCATCTTACTGCTCAAAGGATTGCCTCTTTCATGTTTACTTTGGCCAGCCTAACTAATAACTATGTGACATGGTGATTGCCTTTTCACATTGAGTATCCTGGGAATTCTGTGTGCTTCTCATACCTGGATATCTAGATTTCTAAATAAGCCAGGCAACTTTTCTTCCATTATTCCAAGAAATATATTTCCCAGGCCTTGTGTATTTTCTTCTTCTATCTTAGGGATGCCTATAATTCTTATGTTCGGTTTCTTTACATAATCCCACATTTCCTGATGTTTTGTTCATGTCTCTTGCTTCTGTGCTCTTGTTCTTCATCTAATTTGTTTAGCACAAAGGCATTATCTTCAAGTTCTGAGATTCTTTCCTCTGCATGATCCAACCTATTCTTAAGGCTTTCCACTGTGTTTTGTAGTTCCTTGAATGCCACTTTCATTTCCAGTATTTCTGTTTGGTTCTTTCATAGAACTTTAATTTCTTTAGGGAATTTTTCATTCATTTCCTATACTGTCCTTGTGGCTTCTTTGTGTTATATTTCTATTTTCTCTTCAATTCCATTAGTTTTCTTAAAATCCATATTTGGAATTTTTCCTTTGTCATTTTAATGATTTCATTTACATTGGTGTCTGTTGTTGAGGGTCTAATGATTTCTTTTGGGGATGACTTTTCTCTGTGGTCTTTCATGTTTCCTGTGTTCTTTTGCTGATTCTTTCTAATCAGGCTACATGGGTGAGAACTGGAGGTGCTAGGACTGCTTTATGACCCTATCTCCAAGTCCCCAAATGTTGTTCCTTGACAGTGCTGGGGAGAGGCACACTGGCCTGTATTGCCTTAGGGGTATTTTAGCATGTTGGGTTACCTCTGACCTGTTTTCTTCACCTCTTGCCAATGTATACTAGTGAGTTTGGTCCCCCAGATTAAGCTCCCAGCTGGTGAATTGCACTTGTGGGTGTGACTCCATTGCCCTCTGATATCTTGAGATGGAAGGCACTGTATTACCCTCTTTGTTGTTGATTGTAGTTTGTGTGGAGGAGCCAGTTATCAAAGTAATCTGATGTCTCTGTGGTAGGCTCTGGTCCCCTGGATGGGGTATATGAATGCCCCAATTGTTGGGAGGGGACTTGCCACTCTGAGGGTTATTTGGACCCTGTTCCCCCTTAAGGTGGGGGTAGGAGCAAAATAGATCGCAGCTGGTGCCTGCAAGCCTGGTGGTGTGTGCTTCTATGGTTGCTTGACCTGCCGCTAGGAGGAGGCACCAATGTGTAATTCAGGGCTCTTTTGCCACACTTGGAGAGGTGCTCCTGATGGGAGGGGTCAACTGGTGCAATTGGGGAGGTCTCTGGGAAGGTTTTTCCTTCCCTGTCCAAAAACCCCAATGCGGGCGGCCACCCAGACACAGAGAGCAATCCTGGAGTTACGTTCTTAGTAGATGGCCTAAGCCATGCCAGCAGGCCGAATCAACAGGCTGCTGACTATTTCTTAGGCTCCAAAGTCCTGTAGATTCATGCCTGCTGTGCAGGGAAAATGGCTTTTCTCGCTCCTCCCCACCTCTAAGGGTGGAGTCTGCTGCACCCAGGTCAAGAGTACCGTGTTGGGGTTGGGGTGGTGCTCAAAACTGCCACTGCAGCTGTGTCTCTACACAGGGGACCCCAATTATGGCGGCTGCCCATAGCTGGAAAGCTAGCATTGAGGGCGAGTACTCAAGAGTCGGCGGAAGCTGGTCCAGAGGGCTGAATCAACAGGCCGCCAGCTAATACTTCGGCATCAAAGTCCCGCAGACTCACGTCTGCCAACAGAGGGCCCAACTCTCTTAGTCCTGCCCAGAGCCGGCTGAATTCCTGTTGGTTTCAGGGGCAGACCCTAATTTTTGCCATTCGCCTCCCATGCACTGGTCCTGCTGACCTCCATGAGCGAGATGCCTGTCTCCAAACTCCCTGGTGCAGTCACCTTGTGGTTGCTGTTGCAGAAAGCAACCACACAGACCAGTCCCTCACCACCCAGTGTGGTCCCAGTGCAAAGCACCGGAGAGTCCAGAATGTTTCCGCAATTGTCTCCTCTCCACAGAATCTGCCGTCCTATGCCACAACTTTACACTGACTTCAGGTGCGTCCCTTTCTGAGTGTGTGTGCAGGTCTGTAGGGAAGCTGGGCATCCTCCTGTGGGTCAGATTGTACAGTGCTGGCTGGCTAGGCAGGCATGGCCCTCCCATGCTGCGCTCTATTCCTGCAAGAGTTTGGTCTTTATTTTAAAGAAAACCAAAAGCCATTGGAGGTATTTTTAGCGTTGGAGTGGTGTGATCTGATTTATGTTTTAGATGTTTTTACTCCAGTTTCTATGGAAAGAATGGTGTGTAAGAGTTCAAAAGTGAAAGCAGAGCATCAGTTAGGACATTTTCTATAGTAGTTTAGAAGCCTGATGTTGGTGGAATGGACCATGGTGGTAGAGGTAGACTTATTAGAAAGTGATCAGATTTGGAGTGTTTTTGAAACTAGAGCAACATTATGTGCTGTGCTGATAGACTGGATGTAAGATAGGAAAGAGGACTCAAGGATGATGCCAGGTTGTGGGGCCTGAGAAAATTAATGAAAATCTTATTTACTGGGGGAGAATTATATTTGAAAAAAATCAAGAGTTTGCTTATAGACCTCATAATTTTGAGATGTTTATTAAACATCTAAATGAAAATGTCAGAGTAATTGGTTAGATATATGAATCAGGAGTTCAGGGGAGATGTTGGAGCCGAAGATATATACTGGGAATCAATAACATATACATGGCATCTTAGATAATGGGTCAGGATATCACCTAGGGATTAGGTGCAGAGAAGAAAAGAAAGGGTGCATGGACCAATTCTCAAGTTCCTTCATGGATTCAAGGTCAGGGAGAAGAGGATGATCCAACAAAAAAATGAGGAAAAATTCTAGTTGCTATCAATTAGAGAGCATATCAGATATTGCAATGATAATAACATATAGTACTCTAGTACTTTTTATGCAAAATGATAAGAAAATGTTTTCATTTTTTCATTTATTCATTCATTCAACAAACATTTATCATGTGTCTACCATGTGCCAGGCACTGTTTAGATGCTAGGAATTCAGCAGTGAAGAAAGAACACCAGACCAAATTTCCTGCCTTTTTGGAATGTTCATTCTAGTGGGGGAAGGAGATAATAAGCAAGATAAATAAGTAAATTATAGTATGTTAGGTCACAATAATTGCTAGAATAAAAAAAGATAAATCAAGTCTTTACCTTGCTCTTTATTCTGTTTTATCCTCTCACCCCAGAAATCTATGTGACTGGTTCACTCAAAGACTTACACCCTTGTTTTAATGTCACATTCTCAGTGAGGTTATCCCATGCCTTCCTATTTAACATGACGATTCCTTCGTCCACCCTCTGTGACTTGTCTAGCCCTCTTCTTTGCTATACTTTTCTCTATAATGTTCGTTACCATCTGACATACCTTATTTAGTATTTTTTTTGTTTATATATGCATTTATTCATTTATTATTTGTCTCTCATACTAGAATATCAGCTTTACAACCCCAGGGATTTGTTTTTAAGTTTTGGGTTTACTGCTCTACCCCAGAACCTATGGCACTTCCTAGCATGTACTAGGCACTTAATACATATTTTCTGAATAACTTAATAATTTATTCAATGGGTAACTATTTTCATGATTGAGAATACACCTTTACTTACCAACTAGTTGTAATATTCCATTCCAAAGCATGTAGGGACTGCCTGAATTCTTTTGAGTGTCTGGTAAATTTAACCATGGAGACATAAGACAGTATGTAAAAAAAATGAGTTTGTTTAAGAAAGTTAAGTGATGCAAATCAACCTCTGATAGCTTTTAAACTGTAAGGCAGAAAGTAATATAATTCTTAATTAAATGCTTAGATTAGATTTATCATAGCTTAACTATAAATATTACACAAATAAATGACCAAAGTAGAGCTGTAAATTTATGTATTGATACACCTTTATGGTACATTGTTACTCCTTGTATAATCAACTTTTACAGTATGCTAATTATCATTTCATAAAACTTTGAGTGTGATTTTACTATTTTAAATGCATGTGAAGGCTTAGAGTTATATTTTTACATTCAGGACATAATGATAGTCAAAGCTTTGACTACTGCATACCAAGTTCTTGATCGTGCATGCAACCCTCAGTTGTAATACCATTCCAAGGGTAAAGAATGATCTTTTTATCATATTTTGATTTATAATGGTTTCTAGGTAAATACTGATGTAAAAAATAACTGATTATTTGCTTATAAAATTTCCATGAAAGAAAATTTGTTGTTCATTTAAAAATTTCGAATGGACATACTTGAAGATCTGACTCGGGGTGTTGGGGATGGGGGAGGGGACGGGTGTTTACCTACATGATGAGTGCGATGTGCACTGTTGGGGGAATGGACACCCTTGAGGCTCAGTCTCGGGGGGTTGGGAGGGGCATGGGCAATATACTTAACCAGAAAGGTTGTACCCCCATAATAAGCTATAATAAATAAATTAAAAAAAAATTTCTATCATATATAAAAAATCATGTTTACTTTACAAAGATGTTATAGAAAGCAAATGTGTATCAGCCTGAGCAAGAGCGAGACCCCATCTCTACTAAAAATAGAAAGAAATTAGCTGGACAACTAAAAATAGATAGAAAAAATTAGCCGGGCATGGTGGCACATGCCTGTAGTCCCAGCTACTTGGGAGGCTGAGGCAGGAGGATCCCTTGAGCCCAGGAGTTTGAGGTTGCTGTGAGCTAGGAGGACGCCACGGCACTCTAGCCTGGGCAACAGAGCGAGACTCTGTCTCAAAAAAAAAAAAAGAAAGAAAGAAAGAAAGAAAGTAAGAAAGAAAGCAAATGTGTGAATAGCTAATTAGAATGCAATGAAATAAATATCATTTCAAAAGTATGAAAAACATTACAAGTATGGAAAAGGAAACATTTAACTTTGCTTGAGGAAGTTGGAGGACATTTTGCCAAAATAAGTGATATTTATGCCAAGATGAGGTAGTTTTCCATATGAAAGTAGAGGCAGAACATTTCAGATAGATACGACATCACGAGGGTTAAGGAATTATGTAAAAGTTGTGCAACAGTAAAAATTTCAGCGTTGGCCACATACATTTTGTTGAAGTAGAGGAAGGTTTTATTGGAAGTGAAACTAAAACAAGACAGTGAAGAACTTGAAGAACCATAGAAAGAAAGTGAAGGACCTTGTAGTCCATGCTAATGCACTTAGAGTTTTCTTATAAGTATATTTAAGACAGCAAAATGTTGTGTGTTGAAAAGAATACTCCAAGTAACCACTGGAGGTTAAATGGGAATAGGAGAAATTTATACACAGAGAGACAAGTTAGGAGGCTGACACAACAGCACTGTTGAGACATGATGTAGCGGAGGATATGCAAATAAGGGGTCAAATTTGAAAGATGTTTTTATGGTATGATTGATATATGGTTTCACTCCAAGGAAGGATAACATCCACTAAAAAGAAAAACAAGAAATCGTGAACCAACAACAACAAAGAAATAAAATAAGAACAGGGAGTTACAGCATTGGAATATATTACACCTTGGAATTTTCCATAATTGAAGAAAATCCTGTTATTTCTAATGTAAATCAAAAGTGAGTAAGTTAAAAGTGTTAAATTTTATTTGAATATAGTGGTGCACACCTATAGTCCCAACTAATAGGGAGGCTGAGATGGGAGCATCCCTTAAGCCCAAAAGTTTGAGCCTGTAGTGCACTATGATCATGCCTGTGAATAGCCACTCCACTCCAGTCTAGACAACATAGTAAGATTCCATCTCATAAAAAAAAGTGTGAAAATTTAATAGAAAGAAAAAAGATTACTCACCAAGGAATGACAAGTTTCAGCCTACACATTAACTATACAAGGCAGAAGACAATAATCAAATATATTCCCACTTGCTATTGAGAAAAAATAACTAAGATTTTAAACTCAGGTGGCAATTCAAGGATGAGGATAAAGTGGACATTTTCAGAGATAGAAAACTGAGAGATTTCATCATTCACACACCAACACTGAAATAACTGGTAAAGAATGTAGTTCTGAAAGAAGAAAAATGAATCTAGAAGGAAGAGATGAAATGAAATTAACAATGAAAAAATAAAATTGGAAAGCATTGTGAAAAACACTAACTTTAAATTACCCTTTAAATACAACAAAAGCAAGGACGTTGCTAAAATTGTCTTATTTTTCCAGAAACGATCCATGATACTGAATAACTTTAGACTGTTAGAAAATTATTAAGTGTAAGTATTTATGTTACCATTTCAACAATAGCCATAAAAGAAAAACCAAATCTATAACTTTCAAACCATCAAGGGAAAATATGAAGGTAATAAAGAAAATGCTATCAATCTAGAACAAGGCAGTAAAGAAAAATAGATATCAGGTAAATCAGGAAAAAACAAAAATACTAATAAGTTTTAAAAATAAACCCAAATATATTACTTGGATTAAACTCACATATTAAATGAAAAGGTAATCATTTATGTGTATGTATATATATATGTATATATATATATGTACATATATATGTATATATATATGTATGTATATATATACATATGTATGTATACACACATATACATATATGTGTGTTTGTTTTCAATCCAGCCCTCAAGTAGAAAACAGACATTACTTTCAAACCAAAAAGGAAAATATAGATACTTTGACTATGTATTTCTAGGCCAAAAAGAAAGTCTTAATGAATTTCAAATTTCAAAATTATGCCATACAGCCTACATTCTCTAACAACAATGCATTTAAATTAAAAATCTACCATAAAAATTCAGGAAGAACAGCCTTGTATTTGGAATTGGAAAACATACCCCTGAACAATTTGTGCCCTTGAGAGGAAATCATAGTAAGAATAAGATATAAAGAGAATAACAAATGTGTATCCAATGTTAAATTGGGGGGAGAACTACTACATAGCAAAATTTGTGAGATATAGCTGAATGGGGCTTGGGAAGAAATGTATAATCTTAAATCAATTTATTTTTAAGTTATTTTTTTTAAACGAGCTAAACATTCAACTCAAGAACAAGAGAGTAAACTCCAAAAAGGAGAAGGAGTGAAAAAGGTGATATTGAATAGCATATTGCCAAGATGTTTGAAAAAATAAGGACAAGTGAATATTTTCCTAGGGAATTATAAACCACCGAAATTAACTCAGGAAGAAATAAAAACCTCATTAAACCAGCTACTATTACTGAAACTGAATCAGTACCCACAAAATTTCCCTTCAAAAAGATATTATTGAAAATTGTATTTGAATCAACAGAATTCATTCCATTTCTCCCAAAACACACGTGGGAGAATAACATGCGCATGCGTGGGCGTGCACACACACATACACCCAACACACACACCATTAAGTAGCAGCAATTCAGTTTGGAGAATTGTCTCCATCTCCAGAAATGAATACTATTTAATCAAAGCTATTATAGTAATCCAATTCCTTCCCCAGTGATTGCATTCAGGGATGGTTCGCCTAAGATGATCAGAGCAAATTAGAGGTGAAGAAGTTTTGCCAGATGGCAAAAAGACTTTATGGCTCTTGAGACAGAGATTCAGGAAGACACCTCTCCGAGGAGGTTGGTTTCAAGCACTCCTATATACCTTTGCTAGCAGTGAGAAAATATTTTATGTTTGTTTTTAGCCATTAAATTTTGGGGTAATCTGTTACACAGCAATAGATAACTAACACAGCTTAACAGAGTGCTTTGCCTGTTTATAAATGCTCAACAAATATTAGTAATTATTAACAAAACTAAAAGAACTAAATGGAAATTCTAGATTTGAATAGCACCATAACAGAAGTGAAAAAATCCACTGTATGTATGGTATCAATAGCAGATTTGAGATAGCAGAAGAAAAAAAATCATTTCATTGTTACCACACCTGATTTATGCAAAAAAAATGTAATGGCACTGGATGTAATATGAATGCACAGAAGGAAATTAAGAGCACCAGAAGTGATAAATATCTGGGTAAGTATGTGAAGTTGTCTAAGATGACTTCCAAAATTCTGTCATAAGGATAAATGCAATGGGAATTGTAAGGGAGGAGCAAGTTTGGGCAGATTGGAGAGATGCTGAGTTCAATTTGGGGGTGTTGAATCTGACACTTGAAATTCCTATAGGACATCCCAGCAGAGATGTTCAGTAACTGATTGGAAATAGGAGGATCCATAGAAGCCACAAAAATACTGAATAGAGCCAGAAAATTCAAAGAGACTAAAAAAAGAAGAGAAATTTAATCTTGCAAAATTCATGGACAGTCCACACACCATATGCTGTATAAGACGCAGAAATTGTAGCTTGACTGGAAATGGTTTACAATCTTCAGTCTAAAAAGTCAAACATAAATCTATAAAGCAATGAATGATTCAAATAGAAGAAAACTGAAGAGGTCTTGTCCACTAAAATCCACATATTAATCTAATATTAGGACCAGGAACATCCTGACAGCAGGGTGTTTTGTAGATTAAAAAAAAAGGATAGATGCCCAATAATGGGATTGCTGGATCAAATGGTAGGTCTACTTGAATCTGTATAAGGTATCTCCATAATGCTTTCCACAGGGGTTGCACTAGTCTGCACTCCCACCAGCAGTGTATGAGTGTTCCTGTCTCTCCGCATCCACACCAACATGTATTGTTTTGGGACTTTTTGATAAAGGCCATTCTCACTGGAGTTAAGTGATATCTCATAGTGTTTTGATTTGCATTTCCCTGATGATTAGAGATGTTGAGCAATTTTTCATATGTTTGTTGGCCATTCTTATATCTTCTTTTGAAAAATTTCTATTCATGTCCTTTGCCCACTTTTTGATAGGGTTGTTCGATTTTTTCTTACTGATTTTCCTGGATTCTAAATAGATTCTTGTCATCAGTCCTTTATCTGATGTGTAGCATGCGAAAATTTTTTTCCCATTCTGTAGGTTGTCTGTTTATTCTCGTGACTGTTTCTTTGGCTGTGCAGAAGCTTTTTGATTTAATCAGGTCCTATTCATTGATTTTTGTTGTTGCTGTGATTGCATTAGGGGTCTTCTTCATAAATTCTTTGCCTAGGCCAATGTCTGTAAGAGTCTTTCCTACATTTTCTTCTAGAATTCTAATAGTTTTGCACCTAAGGTTTAAGTCTGTTATCCACCGTGATTTGATTTTTGTGAGAGGTAAAAGCTGTGGGTCCTGTTTCAGTCTTCTACATGTGGCTATCCAGTTTTCCTACCATTCGATCCAGCAATCCCATTATTGGGCATCTACCCAAAAGAACAAAAGTCATTCTATAAAAAATACACCTGTACCCGAATGTTTATAGCAGCACAATTCACAATTGCA
>JAQIFY010006007.1:0-10626 GCA_028533085.1 Varecia variegata
GGGCAGTATATAAGAGGCTGTGGCCCAAGGAGACTTCCAAACTCCAGAACCTGATTCTCCTGGAAACCTACCCAGAACCTCCACCCTCTGACACCATGGTCAACTCCTGTTGTGGCTCCGTCTGCTCTGACCAGGGCTGTGGCCAGGAGACCTGCTGCCAACCCAGCTGCTGCCAGACCACCTGCTGCCGCCCCAGCTGCTGTGTGTCCAGCTGCTGCAGGCCCAGCTGCTGCCAGTCTGTGTGCTGCCAGCCCACCTGCTGCCGCCCAAGCTGCTGTGTGTCCACCTGCTGCCAGCCCACCTGCTGCCAGCCCACCTGCTGCCATCCCTGCTGCTGCCTGCGTCCAGTCTGTGGCCGAGTCTCCTGCCACACCACTTGCTATCGCCCAACCTGCATCATCTCCACCTGCCCCCGCCCCCTGTGCTGCGCCTCCTCTTGCTGCTGAATCTCCACCCATAATCTTCGTCACACTACAGACGTCTGCAGTAGACATACAAAACACATTGCAGGCAACCAGTGACTGGAGACGTGAACTCTTACTGCCAACTTCTCTTCTCATGGGGCATTCAGAGTTGGCATTCAATTCTTCTAGGAAATGGTAGATGTAAACACATTCATTAAAAGATGTTTACCCAGAACCCAATGCCGCTGTGTTTAGACAAGCAATGTCTTCATTCTACATGAACACTAATTACGATGACCTCATATAATGTTGTTTCCATGTTATTAATAAACAGCCATTTCCCCTGATATTGAAATCTTCTGATTTGTTAATGATTTGCTTGTTTGTGTGTGTGTGTGTGTGTGTGTTTGGTGCGTTTGTGTGTCTTTACCTGTCACTTCACACCGAAGGCTTTCTTTCTTCAAATGCAGGCAGGCACGCTTAACAGCCCGGGCTCTTGATTCACGTTGTCTCTATTGGAATCAAGACTGGACTAAGCATTTGTTGTGTGGCATGAGGCAAGTTATTTAACTTCTTCAGGCCTCAGGTATTTTTTCTGTGAATAGGGATAACACATTATGTTCCTCAAAGGTTTAAAGACATAATCCATGTCATATACTTATCTCAGGGCCTGGCACGTAATACAGTACAGGCTCTTTTATTGCTCTCTCTTTATTGTTACCATTATTGAAACACTACCCTGTGCTACAATAATATCTTAGCCTAGTGTTCTCTTTGACAGAACAGTCAGAAAATTTGTGCAATGGTTTCACTGTCCTCTATAACTCAAAATTGAGTTTTGGTAAATGCCTCAAGTGTCCCTTAAAAACTTCAGTGAGTTGAGCATCATGAAATCATCTAAATTTCACCTCATTATATTTATACTTTCAGTATGTTTCTTCATTAGTCGTGTAAATTTTGAGTGTTCTAACTAACTCACGTGCTCTTTCCTTCCTTCTTCCCTCCCTCCCTTCTTAGCTGCCTGCCTGCCTGCCTTCCTTCCTTCCTTCCTTCCCTCCTCTCTACACATAAAACTCTCTTTCTGAGTACAAAGTGTATCTTCTAAGTTAATATTTCTGCAAATTTATGACATCCATTGTTAATTTCCCACAAACATTTTAAATCTTTTTAATTAATAGATGCTCAAAATCTTAGTTTTTCTAGACTGAAATGTCTTCATAATTTTAGCCTCTCATGTTACTGAGATTTTTCCATCTTCTTGATGGTTTTACTCTCCCATTTTGGGCTTTCATCACTTTGCTTGGTCTTATGAGAACACGAAGGGGACATTTCTTTGAGGCTCAGTTTTCTTATTACCAAAACCCAGAGAATTATGATCCTATTTAGCTATGAAAATGTGTCCCAATAGGTACAATATATCATATTTATACAAATATGAGAGCTTATAAGTTTTGGCCTATAATCCAAAATACATTGAAATATTTTAAGTCCAAAATTTCTATACATCAGTTCTATCTATTAGCAGTGTTATATTTCCAAATAACAAATATAACTAAGAGTTGACTATTATTTCTAAAATTAAAAAAAAAAGAAGTTTTAAGTTGTCAAGAGACAACATGAATAGAAGTTAACATAGAGTAGCTTCACCCCAGCATAGGCTGGGTGCTTATATTCTTAGTATATCATAGAAATGTCTTGCAGAAACTTTCGGCTTCATCCTTTTCCACTTACTCTCAATTGTTCTGCAGAGCACAGACTTGTGATTTCATACCCCATAAAAGATTAACAAATCTTTTATCCTCTCATATGTTCTTCTTTGACAACTGCTAATTACAGGATACAGCCTCTGGTTTTAACATTATGCTTTATTAGCTAGAATAAATCAAAGAATATAGGTTTTATGTGTTTTTTTCAGTATTAAAGTAGACGAGGCTTATAATTTCCTGTTTTTACAAGAACTGGACCACAGCAGGAATGAGATGGCACACTATGCAATATTTAATACAAGGGCTATTTGTAAGTGTGTAGATAGAGTTTAGGGAAAGCAGCCAGGGAAATCTCAGTGCCCGGGGCTCATAACAAGGAACAGGCATCCCAGGTCTGAAGGGCTACACAGTGATTTGGGTGAAGTGGCCAGCGGGTGGCATGGGAAACTTTTTAGGATTAGTACACACAGGCAGTCAGGTACAGTGACTGCCTTCAGAGAGAGTTATGGTGCTCTAAAAGGTCCACAAGTGATCCTGGAGACCTTGTGGTAGAGTAAACTAAGGTGGAGATAAAGGTATAAATGGGAAAGTGTCACTGGAGTGACTATTCTGTGATCACAGCAGCTACCTAAGTGCATAGTGGGGATGGATTTTAAGTGAATGAAACATTGACTAAGTCCGCCCTTCACTCAGTTGTATTTGGCCATGCTAAATATGCCTTTGGAATTTCACAAGTTCCTCTTGGTAGTAAATACTAAGCAATATAGAATTCCAGAGGGACAACAAGAGATGACTGTTCTGATGAAGGAAATAGCTGAAGCAGGAGTTTTATTTCCCATCAACTTGCTTTTAACAGTCCTGTCTGACCAGTATACAAGGAAGACAGCTCCTGGAGGTTAACAGTGGACTCTCGGTGATTAACAAAGTGGCTCCTCTGATTGCTTCAGCTGCACTTACCTAATATGTTAGAACTTTACAGAAAGTTCAACAAACCTAGCAAGACTGATGCGCCATTACAGACTCAGCTAGTGCCTTCTTCCCAATGCCGGTTTCAGAGTCTGGTCAGACGTAATTTACATTCCCTGGCAAAGAACACAGGGTACATATACTATTTTGCTACAGAGATGTTTGAGTTCACTAGCATATTGCCGTAATCTCGTAAGGCAGACTTAGACTTGACAACCATTAAGAGTATGCTAATACCACACACTGATGATGGTGGTACTAGTGCATTAACAATCATTAGTGAACTGAAAATAAAAGAATTTTGTATATGAAAAGGTGATGCTTTAAATGAGTAAGGGAAAGGTATATAATTTAATAAATGGTGTTGAGCTATGATCATATCTGATTAAAAAACATTTAAACTCCCTATCTTATTCTGTATAAATTCTTAATGGATCAAATATTTAAAAATACAAAACATGAAACTTTGAAATTATGGCATGATGTTTGTGTAAATATGTGACTGGAAAGGCTTTTGAAAATATGACATAGACCTCAGAAGCCATAAAAGAGAAAAATTAATAAATTTGCATCAAAAGCAACATGAGGGTAAAGAAAATTTCTTTCCCATGTGATTTTGCAGAGAGGCAGTGTGGTCAAAACATGGATTCAGTGCTGGGTTGGCTGGGATCAAATCATGGCTCTCCTACTAACCAGCTGTAAGCCTCCTCGTGCCTCAGTTTCCTCATCTGTAAAGTGGAGATTATAATGAAATTTTCCACAGTGCATTATTGGGACTAGTAAATGAGCTTGTGTTATAAAAGCACTAGAACAATTGCAAACATGCCAGTAGTTATGTTGTTATTCCAGCATCCAGCAAAGTACTCAGCATACAACACTCAAGGCCTGGAGAAGGTAAGAAAGAACAGGAATTCCATGACCCACTGTGTTTTATTCTGCTTAAGTTCCTGGGGGAATGGGTATAGTTAATGCATAATTGTGCCAAGTATCCCATTCTAGTCTCTTGATGAAAATATTTCTTCCTTATTTCTAAATGGCTCTTCTTTTTAGGGTCTTCTTTTTTAGGCACAACTTTCCCTTTCTGATTTATTTATCCTTTAAAATTTTAAATTACTGGCTTTAAGGAGATAGGGGGCATAAATTTCACACACTGATATTTGTAGCATATGTAAACAGTTAAATCGGGATATCATCCATAACTTCTACCAAGAATTCTTCTTATACATCTATTTTCAATTTGTTACAACCCTTCTGTTTTTGAAAGAAAGAAAGAATTTTATTATTTTATAATAAATAAATTTGTTATTTCATAATAAAGATAACAACTTATCTTTACTATGCTCATGGCCATCACCTGATGCTGAGAGTTCATCTCTTACTTGCTTCAATCTTTTAAACACCATCTCTCCCCAGAAATCCAAGAGTGTTTTGGAATTTCTAAAGGCAGATCAAAAATTAAAATAAATTGCAGATAGCATAGAAATTGCCTTACATTCCTGCCTGAAGCCTTTTCATGGCTCCCTACCATTTCTTCCAGGATTCAAGGCTACCGGCAATCTCTCCCGCATTCTATCAATCTCAACTTATCTCTCATTGCTTCTCAAAACACACCTTCCAGCATGTCCCTTCATCATCACAAGCCAGGGTTATGACTGGTCTCCACTGTGTGCTCCTTCATTTGCATCCTCTTTCTCTCCACCCATTCCAGTGGTTTGTTTTCTCAAAGGTCAGTGTGTAACTCTTGAAAGCCTTACTGAAATCTTTATCCATTAAACAGATAATCTCCTTTATCAAAAACTCATTCTATTTCAGGCCTTATTATACAAAGATGAATAAAGCATAGTCCCTGCGCTAGTGGAGCTTGTATCCTAGAAGGAGCCAATAGACAAATGTATTTCTGATGGAACATGAGATGGTAGAGCCCCTGCACACATAAGGCACAACAGCAGAGCAACGGAAGAAGGACTTTGCTTTGTGTGAGGCCAAGAAAGATATGGAGAAAAATGGCATTTGAACTCACCAGTAAAAGATGATTAAAAGAATGCTAAAAGACCCACTCTATCCCAGGCAGAGAGAATATCATGAAGGTCATTTTTTCTTTCCTTGAATAAATTTTTTCCCCCTGAAAGTCTATGGCACTAAAGAAGGCCCTTTATTTAGAGCTATAATCACAAGAAGCTTTGATTAAAAAACTCTTTGTGGATGCAATTTCTGTATACATACATGTAAGATAAGGAGTATGTCTTTTATATTCCCCTCAATACTTCTAAAAAACAACGTAGGCCTAAATGATACTACAAAAAGTGCTAGACTTTTTAGCTCACAGCATTTAAAAAAGATTTTAATAAAATGCCAATAAAGCATAACTATGAGACAGTTTGATATTTCAAAAGGCAGATCAAAAATTATCATCCAAATTATCTTAGCCTGGGGGACATTTCTAAAGATAAGACACAGATCAATTCCAGATGACTCTTTGCTCCTTAAAAACACTGAGCTGCTACTAATTGTTTCAAGGTGTACTAGGATGATGAGAGTTAACCCAGCTTGGAACGTCCTGGGAATTTTGTTAACTCAATGACCACCCAGAATATACGTAATGAATCATAAGCTTCCTCATTTCTCACACTCAAAAACGGGCGCTTACTTTCCTTTTTCCTACCAGCATTCCATCTGATTGAGACATATGTACATTTCTCCACTAGGGATCCTAGCCCCATCATAAGCCCTCCCAAAATCATTTCAAGGTGAGAAACAGACAAGAGACAGTGACCCTCCTGTGTCACATAATACCCAGGGACTGACGTCATGTGACCATGAAACCATGGAAAGAAATACATGAAGTGATTCATGTGAGAACACTGGGGAACTTGACAAAAGGGAAACAATTATATATTGGAAGTTTTTGCTAGAAAGACACAATGATATAACTAATTGCATTTGTGTTACATAAACAAAAACAAGGAAATAGTCTTTTCCTAATCATAAAAGCCCCTCAAGCTGGGTATAAAAGGGGACCTGTGGCAAGGAGACTCCCAAACTCAGGGAACTCACTCTCCTGGAAACCCACCTGGAACCCTCTGACACCATGGTCAACTCTTGTTGTGGCTCCGTCTGCTCTGACCAGAGCTGTGGCCAGGAGACCTGTTGCCAACCCAGCTGCTGCCAGACCACCTGCTGCAGGACCACCTGCTGTCGCCCCAGCTGCTGTGTGTCCAGCTGCTGCAGGCCCCAGTGCTGCCAGTCTGTGTGCTGCCAGCCCACCTGTAGCCGTCCCAGCTGCTGCCAGACCACCTGCTGCAGGACCACCTGCTGCCGCCCCAGCTGCTGTGTGTCCAGCTGCTGCAGGCCCCAGTGCTGCCAGTCTGTGTGCTGCCAGCCCACCTGCTGCCGCCCCAGCTGCTGCATCTCCAGCTGCTGCCGCCCCAGCTGCTGTGTGTCCAGCTGCTGCCAGCCCCAGTGCTGCCAGCCCACCTGCTGCCAGCCCACCTGCTGCCGTCCCTGCTGCTGCCTGCGTCCAGTCTGTGGCCGAGTCTCCTGCCACACCACTTGCTATCGCCCAACCTGTGTCATCTCCACCTGCCCCCGGCCCCTGTGCTGCGCCTCCTCTTGCTGCTGAGCCCCTTACCTGGACCCACCCTCTCCCTTCCCCTTACTCATCACAGAAGCAGTCCTTGTCCACCTTACAGATGACTCAGGAGAGGCCATTCCTACCAACTGTGTGTTCATATCCTGGCCTTAGGTCAAACTCTCTCCTTTGCTGACTTTTCCCCACGTTGACCTAAAGCATGAAATTAGGTGTCATTTATAGCAAAAAAAAAAAGTAATAGAATTGCCCAAATTTTACACTGTACTTTTGATTTCTGGGTGCCAGATCCTCGTGTCCCAAACATGGAAATTCCTGCAGGGCCTGTGGGGCAAGGATGTCACACCCTCTACTTCCTTTTATGGTGATGTTTCTGTATCTTATTGTTCCTGCTTCTGAATAAAGCTCCACTTTCCTGGCCTAGAAATACAATGATCTTCTGTCTGTTGCTTTGTAATGATTGTCTTCAGTTGCTGGGAGATTATATTCAAAACACAATTGAATGAAGCTTTCCAATTCCCGCTCTTGCCTTTAGGAAAATCCCAACTTGATTTGGGATTTAATTTTCAAGAAGTGACTTGAAGTAAAAAAAAATAACATAAAACAACCCAAGTCTCATGCCAGTGGTCACCTGTTTCACATTCAAATCCTTACTACCCACTTAACCCATAAAGAAAGAGCCATCAGAATACAACACAGCTCTATCCTCCTGAGTCATCAGAAAGAATTATAGGACTATGGGACAGAAGCATCATCACCCAAGGGCTGACATGAGGTACCAGCAGTAGGAGGCTGAAGCACGTAGCACCTAGAGGCAGAATGTCATGTGGTGGCTCTCTTTGAGGAAGCCAAAGCAAGAAGGACACAAGATGTGATTCAGGAAGAGCTGATTAGAGAAAACCTCACACATTAGGAAAGGAAATGTTTTCCATCCATGTTGAAAATTTAACCAGGAAAACAAACTTGCCTGATTTGATAATTGCCTATTTATCAGGAAAAACAATAACAAGGAAAGAGTGCTGCATCTAATGACAGCAGGCCCTTAGCAGGGTATAAAAGGCAAGCTGGGGTAAGGAGACTTCCAAACCTTCCAAACCTTCCAAACCTACCTTCCTGGAATCCCACCCGGAACCTCCACCCTCTGACACCATGGTTAACTCTTGTGGCTCCGTCTGCTCTGACCAGGGCTGTGGCCAGGAGACCTGCTGCCAACCCAGCTGCTGCCAGACCACCTGCTGCAGGACCACCTGCTGCCGCCCCAGCTGCTGTGTGTCCAGCTGCTGCAGGCCCCAGTGCTGCCAGTCTGTGTGCTGCCAGCCCACCTGCTGCCGCCCCAGCTGCTGCATCTCCAGCTGCTGCCGCCCCAGCTGCTATGTGTCCAGCTGCTGCCAGCCCACCTGCTGCCAGCCCACCTGCTGCCGCCCCTGCTGCTGCCTGCGTCCAGTCTGTGGCCGAGTCTCCTGCCACACCACTTGCTATCGCCCAACCTGCGTCATCTCCACCTGCCCCCGCCCCCTGTGCTGCGCCTCCTCTTGCTGCTGAGCCTGCTGCCCTAGGCTCACCTCTTCCTTCACCCCTGTCCCCACAGACGTAGACCCTTCTTTTGTGCCGACCACTAGGACACATGCAGTGGGTTGATGTTGCTCCACTGAGTTGGGTCTTATGATTTTGCTGAGCCCACCGCAGGCCCAGTAACTCTGTGAGCACATCCTGGCCTCAGTCCAATTTCTCCGTGTGGATCTCTTCCTCCCATCCAAGTGCAGATTTGCTCGTCACATACCAACTGTTGTGATGACCTGGCCAATTCTTCCCAAATTCTCCTTCTTAACTTTTAGGCACCAGGTTATTAAGCTCAAGGGACCACAGGTTGATTTCAGTATTTCTGCATTATGGATTTTTATAGTCTCTCTCTCTCTTAATTGTCCAATGAAAGTTCTTTTATAGTTCTTATTCCACAACTTTCTTATGTTATAACCATATGCCAAAATAAACTACCACTTTCTTGTATAGAAAATTCAGTGTGATTGTACTTTTCTTTAATATTTTCTATTTAGTCTGGATAATTACATTTTACCTATACTTGTAGGATGGACAACATGGCTTTGTCAATTTCATAGTAGAGGTCTAGCCACATTTATCACAGTCTAGCTTTCATTAGGGGTCTCTTTAGTTCTTTGATAAAATTGAAGGAATTCAAAGAAGAAAAACTTTTTGGAAAAACTGTCAACAACGTTCTATTGAACAACATCTTTTGTTATTGTATATCTGTAAGAGAAGTGTATAGTAATCATAAGGATAATGGAATTGGATGTCGATAGCTGGGGGAAATAGATGATTTAGGAAAATATAATGAAAGGCTAAAGGGTGATAAGTCAAAATTAAAAACACAGATGTGAAAGCTAGAGGTTTCAAGACAACCTATAAACTCTCATCTCCTGCAGCCAAAGGGCAGAGAAAGCCAAGGACCAAGGCGAGGACTTAGGAATAGAGTAGCAGAGCTCCAGAGATGGATGTTCTCAGCCTCGGCAGTTCTGCCCGGCCAAGGTCAAGGCCCTAATTGCAAAAGAATGGGAGCCAGACATATGGGATGGGAATGTCTGAATGGACACAAGTGAAGATTTTGAATACCCAAATTTCTGTGAACAGGGCTTGCAGAGGTGGTCCAGTCCTTGCTATTGAAGTCTAATACCTTCCCCCCTTTTTCTTGAAGATGATGTAGAGCAGGGGTTCCCCACCTATGGTGAGCTGTATAATTATTTCATTACATATTACAATGTAATAACAATAGAAACAAAGTGCACAATAAATATAATGCACTTGAATCATCCTGAAACCATCCCCTTGTGCCCGGTCTGTGGAAAAATTGTCTTCCCCGAAAATGATCCCTGGTGCCAAAAAGGTTGGAGACCACTGATGTAGAGGCCCCAGTCTTGAAAGACAATGCAGACTTCCCTCAGTATCTTTTCCCAACACTCTTCTTGGCCATGCACCAATAATTAGAGTTCTGTTATGGCGCACTTCACCCAGAGAATAGCTGAACCTGCTCCCGGGAGGAGGCTGTACCCCAAGGGAGCTGCAAGACTCAAAGACGACCTCATAGGCAGGGGCGAGCTTTTCCACTGGGAGGCACGTACCATCCAGTTGTCTCTCTTTGTGTGATGTTGGCAGCTGTTGACCATCATTGCCTAGAACCACTAATTCATTAGGCACGGCAAATTGTGATATTGCAATTCTATTATTCCTTTGCTATGTATTAGCTGGAATAATTCCATAGAGAAACTTCCCCTCATCAATGTTTGGTTACCCTGGGAATAGTATTATAGGAAAAGCAAAACAAATGCTTGATCCTTTCCCTTTATTTACCAGTTTGCATCATCCAAAGATAAACAAAATGGTTTTTTTTCTTTTAAAAGCTCGTGTCAATATGAACTCATAGATTTCAATATACTTATCAGTCCATTCCAGTTATATCCCTGTTGACACTCAAATAAGCAACTTCAAGTCAGCCTCTGAGTCTTCTTGACATGAATCTAAAAGTCTCTAAAAGTTTTCTTGCTTTTTTTCAATATAACAAGATATTCCAGACACCTTTGTACATTTCCTTCCCCAGACTTATAATCTGCCATTTCTCCAAGGAACTCCAGTTCCTCTTAGTGAAAAATGGTATTTGAGACCATAAAATGAAATGTAAGAATGTTCATTACTACTGAGTCATTTATTTTCTCTCAGCTTTTTCAGTGTCCACAGCTAAAAAGCATTTATTTAAAAGATAAACTACATCAGAGTTTCTAGTGAGAACTCCAGGGTTTTTACTTAACCTCATATACCTTACTTATAAATCTCCTTTCTCCCATGCCAAAAATAACAGTTCTTCAATGTAATTACTCATTTTATTTGTTACATAATGTTTGCACAACAATCTTGGAATAACATTGCCAATACTAACAACACAACATGGCTACTG
>JAQIFY010006008.1:0-10626 GCA_028533085.1 Varecia variegata
GACACCCTCTGTCCTGGGGGTGCCCTGTGCGTTTAGGACGCGAGCAGCACCCGTGGCCTCCACCCATTAGGTGCCAGGTGCCAGTGTCACCTCTCCCCCAGTTGCAACCACCAAATGTGTCCCCAGACACTGGCAGGGTCCCCTGCAGGGCAAAACCGCCCCTGGCTGAAACCGCTGCTGCGGAATTGACATTTACGGACCCGTTGCCACCAAACCTAAAGGCCGCAGAGGCGCGTCTCAAACAGGGCTGAGCTTCTGAATGAATGGATGAGGCCACTGCAAAATCGCAAGCAGTTGAAATCCCTGAGCGTGTCTTCGTCACCAGCGGGGAGGAGACGCCCACCTAGTGACGCGCTCAGATCCCACGGGGGAGCCTCAAACCTCCTCACGTGGGTCACACCTTACACGGCCAGAGCTCGGTTCCGCACGGGACTTCAGCGTGCCGAGCATGTGTTTGGACGAGACCCCGTCTCGTTCACGGAGATGTGGGTTCTAAAATGTCATCACGGAAGTCGGATCTTTCTTGCACCGATTTTTAGAAAATTTGCTCTTTTGATTCTTTGTATTGTACAAATCTTTTAGGAAATGACACTGAAGATCCCAGAGCATAAACAAAGTGTTCGTGCCACACCTGTGATGAGGGATCCGGGTGTGAGGCAAAGTCTTACTTCTGTCTGGCCGGCAGGACCGGCAGCTCCGTGAATGCCGATTCGTGGATTCTTCTTGGCAGAGACATTTTATTTTGTTTTTATAATGTCAGAAATTCTTTGTCGAGATAGAATTATATACAAAAATAAGTGATTGTTCAGTTTACCAAAGTACTCACTGTGAGGCTCCTTTAGGTCGGTGCTGCGCCGTGTTACAGGGCTGCGCGGGGACTCAGAGCTTATCTGGTGAGATGCTCACTGCTGCAGAAGGAGCCCAGACACTAAGAGGGCTGCAGGCAGCACCTGCCGTGCCGGGGCGGGGGGCGGGGGGCACGGAAGCCGTAGCAGCAGCAACGAGGGCCTGGGCGACAAGGTACTTGGAACAAGCAGACACAGAGTAGGGGTGGGAGAGCTGGGCGTGCATTCCATGCAGATATCTCGTCACCACTACAAAAAGGATCGTGCCGCTGATGACATGTGGGGTGAGAACTTGTAAGAGACACCAACGTGGTTATCCCCAAGGTCCAATCCCCGAGGATTCCAGAATTCTCCAGCAGTCCTCCTCGTCACAGCTGCTCGGCACCTGGCACTGGAATAGGGACGGCCACCGGCAACCCCCCCTCCGCGTGCGCCCGCCGCCAAGGCGCTTTGCCGGGGCGCTGCCGTCCTCCGCTGGCCCCTGGCCGCCCAGGACATGGCTCGGGCAGGACCACACAGCGCATTCCAAGGGGATCTGCATCCAAAACAAATGTGGAGCGTGGCGTTCTCAGCTCCACCCGACCACAGCCTCCGCTCTCGGGCTGCCCGAACCGGACGCGGGCGTGGAACCGGGAAGGGGCCACCCTGTCCTCTCAGTTCAGAGAGACCATCTGCACCTCTGCCGTGTGCGAGGGCTCCCGCCAGCGTGGCCCAGGCTGCCAGGCGCCCCACGGTTTCGGGGTCCGCCTGCCCCCCGGCCACCCAGCGCAAGTTCCTTCTGCGCGGTTGTGTCGGGTGAGTTTCCGTGACCACCACGCAGCGAAGCCTTTGCGGAAATGCTGCTCCAGCGCGTCTCAGGGAAACTCGGACAAGGATTTTATTTCCAGTTGCTTCTGTAGCAAATGACCACCATTCAGAGGCCTAAACAGCACAAATGTGTCCCTTCACTGTCCTGGAGCTCAGAAGCTAAAGCCAGGCTCAGGGGGCTGCGTCCCCCCACCCAGCCTGCAGGGGAGTGTGCGTCCCTGTCCCCGCCTCCCGCTTCCAGGACCCGCCACTCCCCCTTCTGAAAGTGACTTGCCAAGCGCCCAGGGCGACCGGGTGCTCTGGCCCCAGTGCCACCCTCAGTGCCACCAATGACTGGCCTGCTCGTGTCCCTGGTGAGGTGGGCCTGGCTCCGGACAGGCTCTGCTGCAGCCTGTGCCGGGTGCCCAGGGTTCCCTGGGGGCAGAGAGGGGTGTCCGGAGGGACGGTGATGCTTTAAGTCATAGCAGGGACAGCAGAATGTGACCCTAGACTCACAGAGGTGACCAAATCGCAGCTCCCCTGACAGCGAGGGTGCCACCCGGCCGGGAGGATGAGCGCCAGGACAGCGGTGGCTCTGTCGGGCTCTGAGGCCTGCAGGGTGGGGGGGAGTGGCTCCTGCACAGCCACCGTCAGAAACAACAGTCACGTCTTACGTGTCCTGGTGACAAACATCAGCCTGCCCCACTCCAGCCCTGGAGGCCGGACCAGTGGGTTTTCCCCTGCGTAACCTTCCTGTTCTCCTAGGTGCATGGGACAGTCACACCTGCTCGGGGACTGGAACCGCCGCGTGTGGCCCGTCTGGGCTAAGTCGGCTTCGGTAACAGCCACGGCCGACACCGGAGTTCCTTCCACTCACACCCCCACGCTCACACCCACGCACACGCACGGGCACACTCACACACAGCACACACACTCACATGTACACCCACACCCACGCACATGCATGTGCACACACACATGCACATGTGCACACACACAGCACACACACATGCACATGCACATGCACACTCACACACAGCACACACACTCATATGTACACACACCCATGCACACGCACGTGCACACTCACACACAGCACGCACACTCACATGCACATGCATGTGCACACTCACACATAATACACACACTCACATGTACACTCACCCACGCAAACGCACGTGCATACTCACACATAGCACACACACTCACATGTACACTCACACCCATGCACACGCACATGCACACTCACACACAGCATGCACACTCACATGCACACACACGTGCACACTCACTCACATGTACACTCACACCCATGCACACGCATGTGCACACTCACAGCACACACACTCACATGCACACGCTCACACTCACAGCACACACACTAATATGTACACTCACATCCACGCACACATACGTGCACACACACAGCATGCACACTCACGTGCACACGCATGTGCACACTCACACATAGCACACACACTCACATGTACACTCACACCCACGCACACGCACGTGCACACTCACAGCACACATACTCACATGCACACTTTTACACACGAGGACTCCCAGGCCTGGCCACGTATGATCCGTGAGGAGGGTCACCCACAGGGGTCCAGAGGGGACTGGCTTGGGGGGGGTCTTGCTGAGGGTCACCACCAGGACCACCAGGGGCTTGCAGAGGAGGAGTCGGACTTTCTGCCTCATCATACCTCGTCCCGAGAGAGGCATAAGAATGACCCCCGTGAGGCTACTGGCCTTTCAAACTGCCATCTTCCTCATCTCTGTCATCTTCCCAATGTCCTGAGTCGCAAACTTTTCTTTGAGACCCACAAGTACCGGGTGGGTGGGTCCCACCTGACTTGCCAGTCGACATGCAGGTGTCCAGGGCGGCAGGGCTCAGCTCCACCCGGTGTGCACGGCTGACACGGCCCCCATGCGCCCCACCCTGCCCCAGGGCCCCGGGGCCGGTGTACACACAGAGGACCAGTGCACTGCCAGCTGCTGACGGGGCCAGCAGTGGAGACGAGTGCCCTGCACCCCAACAAGGGCCCTGCAGCCCAGCAGCCAAGGAGCTACCTGGGCGAGGGGGGAGGGAGGACGGGAACACAACCGAGAGCCGTGCACACCAAGCCCCCTCGCGGGCACACGCGGGCACAGACACCCTCCCACGTGAGAGAACGAGGGGTAAGTGCAGCTGAGTCTACAGACGGGGGGAGGCTCACGGGCCCAGGGCACGAGGCGTGGCAGGTCCCAAGGCCAGCGAACGCCGAGTGTGACGCCTGGACGCTGACCAAGGAAGTGCACAGCCATGTGATGCTGCAGACCCTGGGCCACTGCGGCGAGAGGACAGGAGGGGTGAGCAGCGCTGCTGGCTCATGGGTAGGCGGGGGCAGGGTGGGAGGGGCCGCCGGGCAGCCTGGAGACTGCAGGAGTCGCGGCGTCCCCGAGGGAGGACGACCCAGCACGCGCGCACGTCACGTTATCTAGTCACGGCTGAGCACACCAGGAGCTGAGGCTGTGGCAGCAGGTGAGAACTTTTAGATGGGCAGATTTCCATCTGTGTGTGGGTTTTTACTCATCAAGTGGTTTTGGATGTCTGGGTCTGTCTCTGACTGTATTTGCTTGCAAATCTGAGTCAAGGCTATGTCAACAGAAAAGAAGCCAAACTCTGTAAAATAATTTATTTTGTTTATTTATTTATTTATTTTGAGACAGAGTTTTGCTCTGTCACCCAGGCTAGAGCGCCATCGTGTCAGCCTAGCTCACAGCAACCTCAAACTCCTGGGCTCAAGCAATCCTCCTGCCTCAGCCTCCCAAGTAGCTGGCACTACAGGTGTGCACCACCACACCTGTCTAATTTTTCTATTTTTAGTAGAGATGAGGTCTTGCCCTTTCTCAGGCTGGTCTTGAACTCCTGAGCTCAAGTGATCCTCCCGTCTCGGCCTCCCAGAGTGCTAGAATTACAGGCGTGTGCCACCGTGCCCGGCCTCTGTAAAATAATTTAAAGAAGTTTATTCTGAGCCAAATTTGAAGACAATGACCCAGAGCCACGCCCAAGAAGCCTTTTGAGCAAGTGGACTCGCTGTGACTGGGTCACGGTTTGGTTTTGTACATTTAGGGAGACAGGTTACAGATAGAGTCATAAATCAATACATGGAAAGTATGCATTGGTTTGGCCTGAAAAGGTGGGCCATGTTGAAGCGGGGGCTTACAGGTTATAGGCGGGGTTAGGGATTCTTTACCTGACAATTGGCTATAAAAGAGTTAGGCTTTGTCTGAAAGACCAGGAGTCCGGGAGACGGGTGCTTGAGTTAAGATAAGGGTCTTCTGTCCTTCGTGTGACGCTGTACTGCAATCAGGTTGGGAAGTAAACAGGCGCCTTGTTGGGTTAACAAAATCCGAGACTTTATCATTTGTAGGCGTGACTCACCAGGCCCTCTTAGAAAGGAATTTGGGCAGAAGAAAAAGACCAGAATTTAGTCCTCAGCTGAACAAATGGCCTTAATCAAACATTTCATCTGATCCCGTCTCCACAATCTGCCGGAAGCTCCCTGCCAGACGCAAAGCAAAACAAAACCAGGAAAATCTCCAGGGGAACGTCGTGGTCAGCTCTTCCTCTTGAAGATGCTCATCGTGTGAACGAGTGAAGCTGGACCCCCACCTCACACCATATACAAAAATTAGCTTGAAACGGACCAAAGACTTGAATGCAAGAGTTGAAACAATAAAACTCTTAGACGAAAACGGGGACAACTCCATGACATTGGTCTGGCAGCGATTTCCTGACATGACGCCAAAAGCCCAAGCAACAAAACAAAAACAGATACACTGGACATTAAAATGAAAACCTGGTGTGCGTCGAGGACACTCCTAACAGTGAGAGGCGGCCGTGGCAGGAGGAGACGTCTGCAAGTCGGGCACGTGGCCGGGGGGCGGGGGGTGGCGGTGGGGGACACGCAGACTGTGATTTTGAAAATGGCCAAAGGGCGTGAACGGAAACGTCTCCAGAGAAGAAACAAAAATGACCAATAAGCTCACAAGAAAGATGCCCAGCCTCACGAATCCTCAGGGAAATGCACATCGAAACCACTTCACACCTATTAGTACGGCAATTATTAAAACAGAACCCAGTGCTGGGGAGGATGCGAAGAAACTAGAACCTTCCCGCACAGCTGGCAGGAGAGTAAAATGGTGCAGCTGCCGTGGAGAACCGCGTGGCAGTTCCTCAAAACATTAAAAATAGAACACCGCATGATCCGGCACTTCCACTTCTGGGTCTGCGCCCGAAAGACCTGAGAGCAGAGACTCACACGGCTGTCACAGCGGCCCCCGGGACCCCCTGACGGTGGTGGACAAACCAGACGGGCAGAGACGTGTTAACACAGTGGGGTCCCACCCGGCCTCGCAGGGAGGCAAGCCCACGCATGGAGGGGCCTCTAGGACACGACGCTCAGTGAGACAAGCCCGTCACAAGGGACAGAGGCTGTAGGACCCCACTCGGGGGAGGTCGCGGGAGCAGCGGGACTCGCAGAGACGGACATAGGACGCTGGGTGCGGGGGCTGGGGGAGGGCACGGAGCTTCTGTTTCGTAAGATGAAAAGTGCTGACCTTTGGGGGTGCCGGCAGCACAAGGCGAGTGCGCGTCGTGCGGCTGAACTCTGCTTCAGGGTGGGTAGAACAGTAAACTGCCTGTGATGTGTGTTTTACCACAGTCAGAAAAATACATTCTAAACATCACTACATATACCTATGTATTAACAACACATATATTTATAATAAAAATGTTAAATTCTTTATAGACATATCAAAGTTAGCGTTAAACTATGCTGTATTGAAACAAACAAGAAATTTAATATTAATAGAAATAAAGCACTGTGTCAACACTTTGTATTATTAATGGTTATTTTTAAAGTTGAGTTTAGGAAAAATCTATCATTTCTATTAGAGTTGTGGCTCTAGGCTGAGAAAGGTTAAGTGATTTAAGTTTGTGAACAGCATTAGAATGTTTACGTGAACTGGATTTGTTATAAGCTTAATTTATTAGAGTAAAAAGAGTAATTTAAGTCTTTGAGAAGTTTGGTTGTCTGTTTTGTAGATGTATCGTGTCAGGTATTTGAAATACTTAAAAAGAAAAATGAATACATTAAATTTTAATGGAATTTAAAATATTAAAGGGAATTTAATTATTATTAATATATATTTTTTTGGAGACAGTCTCGCTGCGCTGCCCAGGCTGGAGCACAGTGGCGTCATCACCGCTCACTGCACACTGGAGTGCCTGGGCTTCAGCATCCTCCTGCCTCGGCCTCCCGAGCCGCTAGGACTGCAGGCGCCACACACCTGGCTGAGTTTTCTACTTTTGCAGAGACGGGGTCTCGCTCTTGCTCAGGCTGGTCTCGAACTCCTGGCCTCAAGCGATTCTTCCCCCCGCCCCCTTCAGACTCCTCAAGTGCTGGGATTCCAGGCCTGAGCCACTCCACCTGGCCAGAATTTAATTTTAATAAAAACATCTATCAGCAATGATAACTGTATACAAAGGCAAAACTCCAAAGTTGAGACGGGGGAAAGGACCGCAGCGCGCAGTGTGGGCAGCAGGAACGCGTGCAGCCCGCGTCTCCCTTCCCACGTCTCCCTGCAGCGTCTGTCACCGTCACTGCCATGGACGCCGCCTCCCAACACCGTGAGAGCTGTCCTTTCGGCAAGACGGTCCGGAGCTGGACCCCGCGCTGCCCCAGCCCCTGCCCAGGGACTTGGCTGAGGCGCAGGACGTGCCCAGCACTGCGGGGGCCGTGACGCTGCCAGGCCTGCCCACCCCCGTGAGAACATGGAGGAGAAGCTGCTTTTCCAGCAGAATAGAAATTTCCAAAATCAATCCTAGAAGGACTGGAACATTTGACGAGTCCAACTCCCACAGAAGAAATTGGAAAGGTTAGAAAGGTGATTGAAGATTTATCTTTAAAGAAAATGCAGCCCAACTGAATTTTGTTTAACTTTTTCTTTTTTTTGAGACAGAGTCTTGCTCTGTTGCCTGGGCTAGAGTGAGTGCCGTGGCATCAGCCTAGCTCACAGCAACCTCAAACTCCTGGGCTCAAGCAATCCTACTGCCTCAGCCTCCCGAGTAGCTGGGACTACAGGCATGTGCCACCATGCCCGGCTAATTTTTTCTATATGTATTTTTAGTTGTCCAGCTAATTTCTTTCTATTTTTAGTAGAGATGGGGTCTCCCTCTTGCTCAGGCTGGTCTCAAACTTCTGAGCTCAAATGATCCACCCGCCTCGGCCTCCCAGAGTGCTAGGATTACAGGCGCCCAACCTGAATTTTGTTTAACTTTTAAATAGATAAATTTAACTTTTCTGGGCCACAGAAAAAGATGGGAATCCTCCCATTGATCTACAAAAGCACAGTTTTCATAAAGCACATGAGGCAATGCCACTTTGGTTACGCCTACAGAAGCAAACATTCTGATAAAATCTGAGCAACAAGACTCCACCACTGTGTCCAAGTCACCGCGCTCCACCACCGAGGAGGTTTGCTTTAGGGACGCAAAGACGGCTCAGGAGCGGACACCCAGCAGCACCAAAAAGAAAAATCAGCGGAAGAAGAAAGACGCAGAGGACTCGGGCCGAGCGGTCCTGACGCGGCAGACGGGCTTCCCGGGGGCGCTGGGCCGAGCCGGCGTGGAGCGACCAGGAGCCTGGGCCCGAGGTGGGCCTTGCCCAGGTGGCGCAGTCACCTTTGCCCCACCGCCCAGCCCGGGGCCTGGCACGCAGCGGGGCCTCCGCAGAGGTTCAGGGAGGGGAAGGGCAGTCTCACCTTCGCATGGACCATGAGGGTTCTGGGCAATAGAAAGTTCTGGGCATTGAGTTGTCAGAGAGACCGAGAGGTGAGGAAGCCGCAGGTCACAGCCACCCGACTCGACCTTGCAGGTGCAGACAGGGACTCTGTTAAAAGGGTGACGTGAGTGTCCCAGGCCCAGGCGAGGGGCAGGGGACCCCAGGGAGGCCTGCCACCCTGGACTCTGACCGCTCATCCCTGCTCGTGACCCCGAGCGGCAAGGGCCTTCCCTGACCAGGCCAGTGGCAGTGCCGGGGCACTCACGAGGGCTGGCACCTGGGCACGGGCTGCCCGACGAGGCAAGCGGAGCCGGCGCCCAGGTGCAGGGCCGGGGCCAAACGCGGGCTTCACTCTGCAGCAAACCCTGAAATTCCCCCGCAGGGATTCCCCAGGCCCCTCTTCCACCCCGGTACCCCCAGGCCACTGCAAGACCAAATTGGCAAACACCATCTGCTGAAAGGACAGGCAGAAATTCAACCACAGCAAGGCGGAGAGGGAGAAGATCTGGGAAGAACCCGCTCTCCCTGTTTGCGGGGAAATACCAGCCTGTGCAAAACTTCCATCGTCCAAGGAGGAAGAAAAAGAAAAAGAAGACCAGCGTGGAGCTATTAAAACGTCCTGTTGTGTAAAGACACAGCACTGAAGAAGCAGAGCCTGGCTACTGAACACAAGTCCCAAGGAACAAGCCACACAGTCGGCTCCTGAGGGAGATAACGGCCAAGGAAGGTAAAACAGATTAAACGCAAGTTGGTGGGTAGGCAGACAGGCAGGCATACCCAGAGGACAGGGGCGGAATGAGGACATTGTTGGCACAAAGACCTGGCGGTAACGTTAGAGGTCGGAGGAGCTGGACAGAGCAGCGTCCACACAGCACAGACCCACGCTGGGGTCTGAGATGGAGACAAAGATGACAGAGTGGACGGCCCGGGGGGACAAACCCGAGTCTCGCCAGGTGGGTGGCTGGTTTTCCAGGTACAGAAACAAGCAAAGGGTACAGAGGCAGGGATGGAGACGGAGACAGAAACTTCCTGGAACTGAAGGCCGATCTGAGTCTATTTAACAAAAGGGCTCATTGGTACCAGGCAAAATTAATGGCAGCCTGGTGACAATCTCCACTTCCGGCGTGAAGCACCAGCCCGGCACACGGACGCTCAGAGCCGGGGAGAGCCGTGCACGGCCCGAGCCCCGCGGCTCCCGCCCCCGCCCGCCGCTGGGGACTGGCCGCCACACACAGAGTTCTCAGCTACCCGGGGCCAGAAATTGCACAAAGAACATTCTCTGCCTAGAGAAGCAGCTCAGAATTAGTTATTTCAGGCAAAGAAGGGTTGACTCCAAACAAAGACCCACAGACCAGGGCAGGCAGCAGTGGCTGACGGGGCGAGGACGGGGTAAGGCCAAGCAGACTCTGGGAGCAAAGCCTGAGACCACGAAAGAACCGCCACTGCGCCCAAAACCTTCTGCACTGTGTTAGGAACGACGGCTCTTCGGGGTCTCGCAGGGAGGCCAAGATCGACTTTAGAATCAAGGCTCCCCCCGTGATTTAAATCTGTCACCCTGGAGTTTGACAGGATGGCAAGTAAAACAACGACCACAGCAAGAAAACTGGGTCACTTTCTTCCCAAAGGAAAGCTGTTGCGTAATGGAAGAGCCAGCTGTTTGAATCCGCGGTGCTGAGTGCTGGGAACGCTCTGAACCTCACACTCCCAGCCCTTGAAGAAAACCAGCGAGTTCACCCCAGGGAAGCCGGTGGGAGACGCCAGTCACTCTCCCCAATGTCACCGAGTGGGCAGCTTCTGAGCCGCCCCCTCACCTGGCCTTCCCTCCCCGACCACCGCCCTCCCCTCTCAACACCTGCTGAGCACCCTGTGACGCGGGGGGCCCCAGACCTCCACCCTCCTGTCCTGTGTGTGGCCCACTAGGACCCCCAGCCTGCTCCCGTGCAGGGCAGCCGTGAGCCAGGGCTGTCCTGCTGGTGGCATAAAAGCAGCTTGCTAAAGCCATCGGTGAGGAAATCCAGATGCCGGCACTGCAAAGCCACAGGCAGTGCCACAGACAGCAAGGTGGACCCTATGTGCTGGCCGTGGGCACTGTGGGCACCAGCACCGTCACCTGCACGCGTGTCGGGGGATTCCCCTCCCTGCTCTGGAGCCCCCGGGACTGC